>BMAW01080882.1:1238159-1341226 GCA_019974015.1 Nephila pilipes
ATATATATATATATATATATATATATATATATATATATATATATATAACCCTAAATACTACTGAAAATTTACACTAGAGAGCAAAACTTCAGGAACTAATGCATGTTTCAACATATAACCATGAAATTGTTGAAAGGGCTTTTTGCGACTAGTAAACTGAAAAGGCAGCGAAGTAGAAATGCGATTCATGTATAAATATCAGAACTAACTATGACATCAGAGGGACTGCACGCAGACGCGTGAAATTCGCCCACTCAGTGCCAAGGCAACTTAAAAAGAAGGAAGAAGGATGCCTTTCCCGAAATTTCCTGCATGTGAAAGTGAACTCGTATATTCTTAATGGCCACAAAAACAATCATATGCCTTTACACGTGGAGGAAGGATCGGTAAGCTTGAAGAGGGGTGTAAATTGTTGATTGTTACACAACGGTGTATTGACAAAAGTGTTAACCCTTTCGCTATAGGAGAGAGAAAAAAGAAGTGCTTCTCTGGGCCCGCGACTGTCACGCTGTGCCTAGATAATTTTAGATATTAAGCCTAATTCGTGAAAAAAATTCCTCTGAAATCATCTATTCATTAAAATATTTTGTTATTTGCATATCTTATTTAAAATGCATTAAACTTAATATATACAAAAGAAAAAAGGGTTTAATCGAAAATTGAATGTTTTATACATAAAATTACATAAAAAATCATTATTTTAAGAAAATACAAAATATATTTACCTATGTTACATAAATTTCAAGGTGTAATGATGTACCATTACATGGAATTTATAGATATAAAAGATAAATCTTATTTTGCTGTATGGTATATCTATAAAAAAAAATCAATGCATAGTCCAACGTCATATGTCTTACACACATATTCTGATGCTTCACGCAAGATTTTGAGCAAAGGGCACATCTTAGTCCTTTTTTTCCCCTTTTTTTTAACTTTAATGTCTATGTACAGATTGGATTATTTTCGCTAAAATTACTGTCAGATTCATTCATTATTTAGAAAATATCAGTATCAGATAAGTACTTTTTATTCGTCATGACTTTCGCTACAAATAAAAACAGACTGAATGAAATGAACAGCTGAGAGGATCTGCTATTAAAAGCCCTAACCTCCATAAGCATCCATAAATTCTCTTTCGAACTTCTAAGAAGCAAGCAAGAAAGAAAAAAACAAATCGAAAGCAAGTGCACCCTTTAAATCATGTCATTACATTTAAAGAGCCGCGCCGCTACACGAGCTTTTAACAATTATGTATCTCTATTGATACGTAGAAGACACTCACGGAGCGTATCAAATGTGATACGCTGGGCACAAGAGAGCAAACGTGAGTGTATCGCAAGTGATATGCTGGGAGCGAACGAGTTAATTCAAGAGCTTTTAAAGCCTTCTAAATGACAGGTACAGATATAAGAAAGGTTGACGGTGGTAGGTAGAGAAAAGCAACGACAAGATATGACCGATATGTTGTTCTCCAGGGAAAAAAAAGTACCGAAACCGGAAATCGGGCAACATTGCTCAATAGTTGCATACGGCATCCGGGTGGCAGGTATCATGGTTTACTGTGGCCAAATGACTGCATAAAGATCTTAAACGCTGCATACTATTAACAACAGCCCATCGACGACACCATTTTAAGGAAGTGTCCAGAATACAAAGGCTAAACATCTTATTAATAAAATCACTTTCATTTTCTGATCAGAGCCTTTTCAGTCTGAGTACAGCAATTATCAACGCCAGTTGATAAGTAAGGAAGTAGGGACATGGTTAAATACTACTAGTATCAGAAAAGTGATCATCATGGTGGTTCTGGAGTGCTTGTGTGTGTCTGTTTTGAGGTACCATTGATCCATACATTATTTTTGTGGTTGATAATGCAAATCTATACAGGACCTTTGTTGTTAAGAAATAAGTTTCTAAGAAATGAGGATAGCTGCACAATTGATTGAATAGCATGCTCCCCTGATTTAAATCTGATCGAACATTTGTGGGATGCTTTTGGGAGATTCTTGGAAGCAAGTTCATTCCTCCGGAGAACACCAGCCAGCTGAAACAGATGTTCCATATAGAGTGACAATTCCTTCCTCAAGAACTACTGGATAATTTAGTATTGAGTATAAACAGGCGGTCTCACTCAACTATTGCATTTAGGGTTTGTCATATCTCTTACTAAGGGCCTTTGGTTTGTAGTTCTTCCTCATGGCCAAACAATGTTTTTTACTAACGCCATTCTATAAATAAGGTCTTTTTCTACTTTGTTTCATGATGTATGAGAAAAAATCTTTTTTTTTTCGGAGGAGGGATTATGGTACAATCTGAAAAGTTGCTTAAGTTTTGCAACTGGTGTATATAACAGCTTTTTTTTATTGAGAGAAAAATCTTTTGACAAATCTATAGATTTATGGGGAATCTGAAACTATTCTAAACTCAAATCTTGAGCATTTACCTGAAGCTATAAGTAATAATCCTCAATTCATACATTTATAAAGTTCTGTTGAGTTGTTAAGAGTAGATGTATTACATTTATTTTATTCAAGTAATCAGTTAAATAAACTTATTCATTTCAATTATCCTGTTCAACATGTCTATTTATTAAAAATAGAAAGTGGAAGCTTACACTTTTGTCCAAATAATTCTGTTATTGCGCATCTTGATGCGACGATTCAATCTTTTTTGGCAATATTTTAAGGGAAACAAGAGATATTTTTAATGTTCAATTTTTATTCTTTTTTGAATACATGAAGTGTATAATCTATTCTTAGAAGAGCAAAACAGAAACTCATAAGATCATAAAAATGCATTGAGTCTTAAAAAATTAAATACAGAGAATTCCTTTAAATATATTAAATAACACAATTTGCATATTCTTAAGTGTTAAAATATATTCTCTTAAATATTATTAAATATATTTTATATACTATTAACTATTTAAGTCTATTCTTAAATGTTGTTAAATATATTTTTTATATAGTTTACTTGTTACTGGAATTGCAAATATTTCTTACTTCAAAATAATTCAAGTAATACTTACCATTCTAAGAACACAAAATAGTTTAAAAGGTTACAGAACACAACTTAAAATTTATCAAAAGAGCTTTATTACATATATATTATAAAATCTATTCAACATTTTTCCTTAAATGAGAACACTCGCGAAATTGGCACTGCAAAGTAAGCATCGTGAACTTAAATCGGATATCAGATGGATAGCAAGATTGCTTCCAGAAACTGTTTGTTTTCACATAAATTCAATATATATTAAGCATTCATTGATTAGCCTGGATATGTAAAATTCATGCTTCTGAATTTTGTCTGAAGTTTTCCCGTGGGAGTTTAAGTAAGACATATTCAACAAACTGATTAACTTGAATTAATTGTTGTTCTTTGTTATATATAGATTCCAGTCAAATCAAATTTTATACATAAAATTAATCATTTTCCAAACCTACAAGCAATAAATAAATAATATTGCCTAAAATCAGTAAGACATTCTAAAACTGCTATCAAATCATTCCATGTAGAATAAGGTGTAGGACTTATTTATCAACTGATAAATGTGTTAAAAATGAGATGATATTACATATGATAATAAAAATAAAAATAATTCAAATGAATAATAATTATGATAATAATAATAAAATTAATTTAAATCTTATATATTAACTCTTAGCTTTGAATCATTATACATTGATATTAATGATAATGTTAAAAGTACAAATATATAAAATATATTTACTTCTCACAAACTACTAGAAGCCAGTCTAATTACATAATACACCCACGCGTGGGTTTGTGGTTTATGAGAATGTGGTTTATATTATTAGATGGATGTCATTTAAGTTTGTCCAAGAGCCATTGGATCCATTAACTTCTTGACGAGCTTTTGAAATGCTTCCTTTTGCATAGAGCCTCGCTTGATAGATGTTAATTAATGGATACGAGCATCACTACTGAGTGACTATTGATGTCAGGGAAAACGCTTTTGCGTTGTCCGTCTCTTCAATACCTGTTCAACTGTCTCCCTTGAATTAGAATGACGACAAATTACATCTAGTGAAATGGAAGCCCTACATTTCACTTAATACGAAGCACGAACAGAACACAACTTTTCAATAAGAGCAGAATTGGCTTCCTAATCATGTTCTAAAGGCTTATTAATTGTAGTCAAATAGTTGAACATAAAAAGACTTTTCATTTAAAGCAATTATTGTTTTACTGTAAACTATCTTATATATAATTGAAAAGTCCTTTTAAAATCATTCATGTAAAAATTAAAAAATATTTATTTTTTTAGAAGTCAATTGTTTTCTGATCTATCTTTTGATACATTTTTAAAGATATTTTTTCGTATCTTTCACTAATCATTTTTCTAATCGCTTGCCATGAGACAAATTTAGTAAAATAATAAATGAAGAAGCTTCTCTTTAATTCATTAAGATGGAGCAAATCTTACATATCAAACATTTTTTACAAGTTTATTCATCCTGAATTAAAATATTTCGTCGAAAATGGAAGCTGAAACAGTTTTTAAAAATAACATGAAACTGCATTGAGATTTCATGTCATTTACGATTTGCATTTGAAACAAATGCTACTGGAGTCGTTAATCCTCATTTCGAAGTAAAATGTATAAGAATTCAGAGTTAATTTGAATTCTGCTTCCCATCAAATAAATAAAGCTGTCTTATCAACTTTCCTTTTTCCTATTATTAGATGATAAACAAATTACATAATTGTACTTATATCTCTAAAACTCTGTAATTTGATTTTTGTAGTTATTTCGGCTCAATGCAAATAGGAATTGCTTATTTTATGTGTCGTTCCTTTTCTCTTTTTCAAGTTTTAGCTTATTCGTTTCTCTGAGATCATATTTTTGTTTAATAAACGTTTTTATAAGAAGTTATTTTCTTCAGTCTATAATAACATCTTAGTCCTGGAATCAGAGATAAAAGACAACTTCTAAATACATTTCGTATCACATACACGCTCTTGATGAGGTATCTGTTACTCGGAGGATAATCTCTGTACAGATGCCGTTTTTGGCATTCCTACGAATTTCTCAGTGCTCTAATTTGCATGCAAATGAGTCCGAGAAATCTAATATATTACTAGAAATGTGAATATCCCGCTCCGTGTTAGAGATGGTACATTTTTTTTTCTCTTTTCTTTGCTGATGTTGGGGACCTTACTGCTTCATACAGCATTTATCGTAAGCGTATGCAAATTTTCGACATAAAATGCTGAGAAAATTTATATATTTCTGTTTTAAATTTCTGATTAGCATCCATGGAAAATATTTTCTTTTGCATTACCGCTTCTAGTTATCGTAGAAATGGAACCTAGAACTCCTAGAGAGAGATAGAAGAGGAAAAAACGTATTCCGGTGGGTGCTTTTTTTATGTTTTTAAATTTTTATTTAGCTGCCATTTCATCCTCGACTCACTTTCTTCCCCTCTCCTCAGCAACTCTGGAACGCGGGGGTGTGTTTTAAAGAAACAGTGGAATAAGATGTGTGTTTATGTTTTCGGTTTCAACCTCTTTTGCAATCAGTTTTTTGAAGATTCTTTTATTTTATTCGTGTGTCCAGAAAGTAATGTAAAGATGGGTCTTTATCAACTTTTCTTACCACTTTTTTTTCTGAAAGTGAACGTGTTATTTCTGTATGTATCGTAATCCTAAAAAATGAAAATATAAAAATATTTATTGTATCAATGGCTGTTAATTTTTCATTACAATTAAAGAAGTATGGAAAACATAAATATGTTTCAAAACTTTCGTTTTTCATAAAAAGATCCCTTTATCATATTTTGGAAATTATCTTTACTTGTATTATTAAACTGTATTTGAAAACTGTGATATAGTTTTGTGACTGCAAAATAGTTTTATTCGACAGTTGAATTGAAATAAACTTTAATAAAAAAATATACAAGTGTAGATAATATTAATATAATACGTAATCTACATTATTCACATCGAAAACTTATGAAAAGTTTTTACTAGTCCCTCACATTTCTTATCGAAGTAATTAATTATTTAAGCAGAGATTTAATCTAGAATAATCTAGGTATACAATAAACATTATTTAATATTCTCGCTACAATGCATTAATTAAAATAGGGAATTATATTTAAATTGAAAAACGTATATTAAAATGCTTATTGAGAATCGTAAGCATTTAAGATACAATTAAACTATGCTAGGGAGAAAATTAACAACTGATATTAGTATAAAGAAATAAAATAAGCACATGTATTGATTTAGGGAAAAAAACACAACTTTATGTAATCAAATCATAACGGGATCAAAGAATGTAGATAAAAAGAAATAAAATACTCATTTCAAAGCTAAAGAAACATAAGCACTAAACACACAAAAATGCAATCAAATTCAAATTATTAATCTTTCAGGAACAAAACCATTCTATGTCATAGAAAGTTATTATTACATATATTAAACATTTCCATAATAAAACTACATTAACTTTGCTCTGCTGAAACAAAGTCTACTTATAAAAGATGTTCTTTCTCATTTACATGATTCGCTCGTGTGTAGAGAAATTACCCCACGTGCAAAAAAATGTAGATAACAATTTAGAAGATAACTACACCACTGTTTCTGTGATTAGTTTATGTAAATTTGGTTTGGTGTATGTGGCACAGTTGCAACCGATCCTTGTAATATATTCCGAGCGGATATTTAGAAATGGAATACTCACTAAGAATATTAACTGTTCCGCAACTTCTAATATTGATGGGGATTTATGCATGACTACGTATCACTAAAATATATCGCATTCCATTTCCTGTTGGAGATACGAAATTATCCATTGTAATGTACCACGTTTTCTCTTTCTTTGAGTTTATTATCATTTTTATTATCAGTTGTACAGATTATCTGACGCAGCAATATCTATAAAAGTATAAAAAGCTGTTTAGTTTTGAATGGTGTCTTTTTTTCCTATTCGGGGTTGATAAAATAAGATGAAAAAAAAATGCGGGGATGAAGTCGTTCCGTTGCTTATTTCCTCTGTTAAGCTTGATAAAAAAAATTCGTTGTAAGATGAAATTTTATGCTTAGTTTTGTATTAATATGGAATATGAAAAAGTATTATGAGTTTTTTTTTTTTTTTTTTTTTTTTTTTTTTATCTCAATGCTCATTTTTATTTTCCGAAGGCTAACATTTTTTAATGAAGATTTGTGACGTACTATTTAAAATTGGTTCCAAATTTCAACAATAATTTTACTACATCAATTCTCTTTAGTTTTTTTAATATATTATAAACATTAAATTATAGAACATACTTAATTAAAATATAGAACATACTTAATTAAAATATAGAACATACTTGAAAAAATTATACTTTGGAAGCAATTTTCGCCCGCTTTCACAAAATGACATTTAACGTGCTCATAAATATAGAAATACTTCTCAAACAATATCACGCTAAATTTTAAAATTATAGGTTATTATATTTACAGTTTCTTAAAAAAATAACTGTCACAAAATGATTTTAAATAAAAAAAAACTCAATATCAAGGAGCTAAACAATTGTTTCTATCATGAATTATTTTTCTTCGTACTATTGTTACTCATTTTTGTTATTATTTTATTATTGCTTAGTACTTTACTTTATTATAATAACCTTTTATATTTCAAGATATTCTAATAATGAAAAAAGTTTCGAATATCTTTGAGGAACCTTAAGAATAGATAAGTTAACTTGCATCACATTTCAAAAAATTTCAGCTTTTTAATATTCAGTAAATACTTCATAAATTTTAAGAAACACATTGAGAAAAAAACAAGCATCATAATTGCTTTAATGCTTTTAAAATCATTTTGTATAACTATAAAAAGAATCCTTTTGGAAGAGAAAGTAACTTCAATTATTAATTTAATATTTTTTTTAAAAAAAATTACTGATTAAAAAAAATCACTTAAGTTTTTTTATTATATCAGAAATTTCTTACTGTCTATATGAAATGTACTGTCACTAATATGTTGAAATTAATATCATTTTCCTCGAATTCTATAATTTAGTTATTTCTTCCACGATTCATTAATGGCGTTTTTAGAATATTTTTATACTGCTATGAGATTTATTTTAATTCAGGTATATGCTAACAAATAACATTAATTAATATATAGAATCATTTGAAAAATCATTAGACAAAATTAATTTTTGGACCTATTATTTATATTTGCATATTATATATTATCTTAATCAGTATTAGTTTGTTTGATGCGAGCATTAATTAATATAAATATATATTCCATAATACATTAAGCAATAAACATTAAATTTAGTTTCTCAAAATACTAAATGCGATTTGCTCATTTTTTTGCTATAATGAACATATAAATATTTTTTTCTATGAGTTAGATTTCATGTATTTTAAGTCTTAAATCAGGAAGAAGTAATATATATTGTTGCAGTAAAATTATATTTTATTTTACAAGTATTTAGGATTGTTTTGAACTAACTTTATATCATTGTTGGTAAATTCTATTCAAAATAAGGCAGAAATATACATTTTTGGAAACTCAAATATTTTAAATCTAACTTAAAATTGTCCCAAACGTGGTTCTTAAGTTTATTTCATTGTATACACATTCACGTTTCAGAGATTTCAGAAAAATAACGACTCAACAAGAAAAACGAATAAAATTTATATGTGGATTTTAATATATATATATATATATGTGTGTGTGTGTGTGTGTGTGTAACAGACTCTTTAGTTTATTTTTCTTGTTTCACAAGAATCTACAAACCTAGAAAATACCGCACAAGTAACAGTTAATTTGCATTCCATCCAATGTATTTTTTACTCAAAGTTCAATTCCTCCATTCATGAATTAATTGGAATTCCCTTGGTATCACAACTAAAGTTTACCTAAAAGTTCCTACTGACAAAAATTTCTACCAAAGACGAGTGGGATACAGATATGTAAACATAAATTAGTATTTCATAAGGCTCAGTAAATGTCGGTGGAAACTTCTTTCGAAGAGGAAGATAGTAACCCCGGAGATATGCCAGCTATATTCGACTGATCAAAAATTTACGAAGTTGTGTTAGCATACTGTAAATATAATGGAGAAATAAAGAATATAGGGAGGAGCTACCGCATTATGTGTATAAATATATATACAAGCCCACATCGAATCCAAAGACTTGATAGTAACTTAATAAAATGAAAATGCAAGGAAAAGTATACAGAGCAGCACGATTGCCTGGGAAGGGAAAAATCCCATGATAATATCCATCTAGTGACAGTGTATTTCCACACATTTAGGAAGCGAAGACATTAGCAAAACCTACACTAGCTTGAAAGATAAAGAGGAAAAAAATGCTGTTTTGACACGACGCGTATAAATAATTGAGCCGTCGCATCCTATCGTAAGACGCCTATTTGTTGAAACCTCAAGCCAAAGCATTGGTGATTTTTTTTTCTGAGTCCTGATGCTCTTTTACGAAAGTAGACATTTACGCAAATTAAGCAGGAGCGTTGGCTTGAGTTTGCGCGCGATTCTTGTGGTGGAGAACCAATCAGAAAAAGCCGCTTGGGTATTGTGAAATATTAAAGCTGTCGCATAGCATTTGTCGAAGCACTCTTCCAGACTACTAATGTGTATTTAAGAGCTTTTCTCTTTAGAAAGCTACACCTCAACACACAAACACACATATACATATATATGTATACATATATATACGAGTAAATGTATGGCTACAGAGAAAAAGAGATATATTCGCTTTTATTTCATTAAATTTTTCCCCCTTGCTTTAAAATAAAAATTAAAATACTCGAGAAAAGCGTATTTCTTTTCTCGTCTTTATACCAATAATTTCTATATTTGAAATTCGAATTACTAATGCCTTGCTTTTATTTTTTACCATTTTTGTGGCAATAAGTCAGTTAGAAAGTGTTTTTTTTAATAAGAAAAAGGAATCTTGGAGTGTGATACAGCTTTTCTATTTGGATTCTGCTTTAAAAAATTAAGAAAAATAAAACTTCCAGAAGTGTTTTTAAAGAGAAACATTAGAAAATTAAATCTAATTTTTTTTTCAACTTTCATGCGATATTTTCTGAAAATATGAAGAAATATAAAAACAAATTCATACTGAAAAGCCGTCAAATTTCTAAAATATATTTTGTAAAATAGTAATCACTTTCCCTAAAGAATTTCAATTATTTACACCTTTTCGATGATTATTTTTTATTTCTAATCTTTAATTGAGTATTGTAACATTATGGATCTCTTCTTCGAGAAATTATATAAAATTATTCCGCTTTCTTCAATTATTTTTGTTTAAAAGTACTTTAAAATGAAATATTTTCAATTCTAACTGTAAATAATGTATTATTTACTTAAACTTTTGATTTGTTTTTAAATAATGTCATTAGCATTTCTAATTTTGCATTAGAATAAATACAAAAAAAAAATTCAAAATATTAGCTACGATAAAAGACAAGTAATTAGTAATTATATTTGCTTCATAATTAAAAATGTATTTTGCAAAAGTATACAATTTAAAAGTGCTTTATTTTGCTTGTCAGCAAATCAGTGAGTTGTGAACTGTTATATGTAAGAGAAAAAACAAGGTTGTCAGATTTTGAAAATTACAATATATATAAAGGTTACATATATTTTCACTGCAGCTTAATAAGGATGCTTCTATGTACATCACAATTTCTTTGCAAGAACTTTGTTTGTCTGCCATACAGACTTATAGACTATTGTATTTAATTTTAATAATATTGAGCACAAAACATATAATTCAAAGTTTAGATCCATGATAGCAAATTTTAAGAAATTAAAAAGTCATTGAAAGCTATAAACTCTCATTTAAAATTTATCTTACTTCTTTATTCAAAATACGTTTTTAAAGGCTTATTAAAATAAATCCACACACATACAACTTAGGCATTTTATGACTAACAGACGAGAGTTGGTCTTATATTTGTAAAATGAAAAAAATATTTGTCATACTTTTCAAAGTTAATACTTTTTTCATAGTATGTATGTCAATGAAAACGGATATTCGATATCAAAAACAAATAAAACAAAGGCAGCTATTTGTGAGTTAGATTATATTTTATGTGCTCATACATATATTTTTAGTATTTTTATTTTTTTAAGTATTAAAGTACTTTTTTTAGTATATAAGTACTTTTAGTTTAATCCTATTGATTTTATTCCAAATGTTACACGTATATAATCATTATGCAGTTGATAAAAAGAAATATCACAATACTATTTAACTATTCTTTTTAAATAAATACTTCTTAATTATTCTTTTTATCATGCAAATATTGTTCACCATTTATAGTTTACTTTAGTTATAATGATAATTATGGGAAATGTGATCGAAAAACTCCAATAGAAAATAATATTATCGAAAACTGAGGCTTCATCATTGTATACATATTATTAACTATCAATAATAAAATTAACCAGAAAATAAATATAAAAGCCATGGTGGTATTTGGCACAAAAATAATATTATTAACAATTTATAAGAGTTTTTTTTATATAATATTCTGTCCAATATGAGACTTTTGAAGCTGACAAACTCTGAATTAATATACGAGCGAATTCCGGTTCCAAATACAAATTCTGCATTTGTTTTTCTTAAAAACAATAAAATGCATATAACTGGTTAAATTATATCAGATTTATATAGTGTGGACATAAGTAAAAGGATTAGAATACCTGATTTAGGACTGAAAATATCTGAATAACTAGTATATTTGTCTGCGTATCTTTGCACAGATACAAAGCACATACCATTAGCAGACATAGCCATTGCTTCCTGAAGCTGGAAATTCCACTAACATTACCTTAATTGAAATTAGGCCAGCTATTTGACAGATTTCATACTTGTTGGAAATGTAAAGGACCTGTTCCATCTCATATAAGTGCCATATACATTAAATAAGTTGCCTAATTTGACTTACGTTCAACTACCGCTTCAGCTAACGTCAACAAATTAACTTAATTTTGATGGAGCTGTTAGAACAGTTTGGTAAATAGTCTTGGTCTGCTCTAAATAAATACCATTCAGGTACGAGGCCTTTAACGGGTTGACAAAATTTAAGCAAACCATTAAATAAATACCTTACACTTAACAGGAAAATGTATTTTTGGTTTTAAAATCGCATATGTTTTAAGAAATTACGTAGTTCACATAGCATTTTTCAAACCCTGTGAAATCAAAAGTTGCAAAAGTGACGCAAACATTTTTATTTTCGTAACTTAAGGTCATAGAACTATTTTAAGCATCAAAAGCATTACTTAGTGATTGGTACAAACCTTGGTATCTTAAAAAATATTTAGAATCCAAAATTTATTTAGAAATATGTCAATATAAATAACTGTAGGAATATATTCATTTTTCATTCGAGCAATTTAGACTAAATTTTCTTCTGTATGCTTCTGAAATGATTTGTAAGATATAATAATTAGCATTTCATTGTGTAAATTCAGTCTTAAATATATTTTTCTTATAATGTTAATTTATATAAAGTAATTTTTTCCTATAATTTCCAGTAAAATTATTTTCAAACCATTTTTCAAAATATTTCCTGAAGCAAATTGACATTTACTTAAAAATATACACTGTCATTCTTCTGAAGTTAATTCTATTTATCTTTCCTGAATATTCTTTTAGAAAGACAAACTTTTATGAAATTAATTAATATAAAATAAGAATTTTCGGCGATATTGAATATATTTCATTTTTAGTAATAGTTTTTTTAATAATTATTTTACATATTTGTATCATGTATCTCTTAAAAAGACTATAAATATATTAACTGCGAATGAGAGATATAGAAATATTCTTACATATTTTATTGACAGTTCAGCATGTAAAATAATAGAAAACAAAGTGAAAAAATAAGTAATCTAAGGTAGTTTAGAACAAATATTTATGAAATTAAACCACGGAAAGTATAAATCAAAAAGTGTTTTCTGGAACAAACCGGGGATAGATACATCGGTAATAAACATCAAAGGAATTAATTCATAGAAACTGTCATTTTGAAAAATTACATTTCCTGAAGAATTCGCGCTTGCAAACATATCCAAATTTCAAAACCAAACAACGGATTTAATTTTAAAAACAACTGCTGAGGCGAAAAAAAGCAACAATTCTTCGCAGAGACTTTCTGTTTTCTTAAACGCAAAAGCTGTAAGAACGTTCTCAATTAATCAAATCACTTATTCTTTTTCAAAAAATATTTGCTTCTCATTTTTTCCCTCAAAAACTTCCTATTTTTAGATTTATTAATTTAATGTGTGCGCACCTCACTAATAAATACTTCCGATAATTGAATTATCTCAATTGAAAGCAAAATAAAATAACTGTAATTTAAATATTTTTCACAAAAGCATGTTGTATCGAAAAATGCCAAAGGAATAATAACCAGTTTATATTTCTTTTTTTAAATCTACATAATTAGAGTTTTAAGAGAAATGCTTCCCTCGCTACTCTTCGGCTCTTCTTGAATGTGTATTGTTGGAAGAAGTAAGCAAATTTTTACTTTCATATTACCAGCTCACGCAAATTCAACATTTAGTTTCAAAGTAAATACTAAATCCACTCATTGTAAGTGTATGGATTCCATACTCAGTGCTGCTTTAACTGTATAAGCGCCTTTAAAAGCATTGCGTGCTTTCATGTTTATTTCAGTAGACTGCTCCATTCGTAAGCATTTCCTTAAATAATCTTCACAAAACTGTCTCCAGTGGAGGAATACTTTTTTGAAAGGTTTTAGACACAATTCCATCGTTAAAACTTCTGTTGTATTTTGAAACTTTCTATAAAAGAAAAGCAACTTCTTCCGGTCAGAGATATTTTTATAGCTTTCCATCTCAAAAGTGATGTCTTAAACGGAACAAAAATACCGATCGAGGAGATAAAAATGTTAAAGCTCATAGTTTGGATCTAAAACTTAAAGTACCATAATGGTCAAAAACAGCGAATATATTCTGATTTCAAGCATATTAGAATAAATATCATTTTCAAACCAATTACTGAAAATGTTTTATTTGCATGCATGTTCAGTTAGAAACTTCTTTCTCAATTATTAATTTTCATTTAATACATATACTGTAACAAAAAAATAAAACTTTACTAGGATAATCTGGAAATATTGCATTTTTATTCTTGTTTTTTAAATGTGCTGGATTACGAGAATTGAATAAACATGTGCTTATAAAAAAGCACATTTTTAAAACTAAAAGTTTTGCGAATAATTTGGATATCATATCCTTAATCAATAATATTTTTCATCATGCGTAACTAATTTTAAAAATAAATTTTAAAAACAAAATGCACATAAGCGAAATATGCAGATTTATATAGAGTTTATTGATTTATCTATATATATATATATATATAATACAGTGCATCCTGATATAATACCACAAACTTTTTCATTCATCCATTTAATTTCTTACTGATGGGATATTTTTACAGTTATATTTATAATATAAGCTAATTTGTATGAATTTGTTTTATACACTTGTCTCTAAATTTTTAATTTATTCTATTTACTTGTTTAGGCTGGAAAAGTAAAACTTAAAGTATATTTATTTTATACATATCTATAACACATATATATACTAAACATATATATACTAAAACTTGATTAATGATTTCTCCAAAATACCTATTTTCCAAACCAAAAATTCCGGTTTTACTTCTTAAAATATATCTTCAAACAATATTAAGTAAATCTTATCAAAATACAAATACTTATTTTCATGTTGAGAAATTTCCTCCATTTAATTATACTCGTATTCCAACATCACACCGACTAAAATAGAATTAAAAAAGAAAAATGTAAAAAGAAATAATGAAATTTAAAATATCAACGGAAATATTTTGTTTCTCAATTGTTACTTGGATGCTGTATCTTTTATAGCAATAAATTGCTAATTTAATTTTGGAATATTTGTTAAATCTACTGTGCCTCTTTTAACAATTTTTCATTTCTCATTAATTTCATTGGAACAATTTCAAAATGCTTTCGCCACCATCAATAATTTGTAAATCTTAAATATTTTTTAAAAAATTTAATACCTTCAAACGATACATTCTTTCATATTTCTATGTTGATAGATAAGGAACTAAAAGTAAAACACCTCTTTTCAAATTTTCATGAAGCATAGCATCATTTAGTACATTAAAAGTGTAATTTTGAAATTCTGTGGGGAAATTATTATGCTAGTATCTTTTCAAATATATGTATGGATGTGTGTATTCTAGTTTTAATAGAACACTCTATTTTCAATTTCAATACCATAACACTTTACAAGCTCCCCTGTAAGCGGAACAACGTGCATGGACTACAAAAGGCGCAGAAACTGTTGTTCAATTTAGAGGTAAAATATTATTCCATTTTTAGTTTATATTGCTGCCACGTGGGGACTGAAAATGAACCGATCCTTTAGCTTTGAAGTTGCAATGTTATTTATTTATTTTGCTCTCTCTTCCTCAAAATATGAGAGTTAATGTTTCATCTGTCATTTCAAATGGCGACGCCGGTAGTATGAATGCAACCGCATATTACCATTCCGCTCTGCTTCTAGCGTGCTTCCTAGACGTTATTTTTTTTTATTTCTTCTTATTTTGCGTTATTTTCATTTCTCAATACTAAACAAACCGTTTCCCATGCCATCATATGGCTTTTGTCTTGGTCAGTGTTTCCTACTTTCGTTATGCAGGAGGAGATATTTTTTTATTATTGCGTTCTTTTCTTTGTACTCTTCGATACATTCTTCTCGCGAAGTTTTCTTTCATTCTTATTCTAAGTTAAAGTTGTATGAAATTTGTATTGGAAAAGAAAAAAACTCGACTTCAACATTTTAAGAAGTGCATGTAGAAAAATAAAGAAAAAATAAGTAGTTATCTCTACTTTTTTTCTTTATTCCGTCAACTTTATGAGCATTTATATTAATTATTTCGTTTTGGTGGAAAAAAAGTGTACTTCTTAAAGTATTTAAAAATGCACTTTCTTTTTAAATGTATCGTAAATTGCACGGAAATAAGTGATTCGATTTAATACAGACTTATTTTAAGGCGGAAAGACATGTAGTTGCTAGCATGCGATACAACGACGAGACTGAAGAAAAAAAACACATAAAAAGAGGTTAAAAAAGCAATAAAAAGAAACTAACGAATTACTTTTCCTTTTCTAGAAGGAAGGAAAAATTTTCAAAAACGGAATTAGAAGTGCTTAATATTCCTGTTTTTCTTTACTTCTACTTGAACACTATTTATCTCTGAAAGCGGATTATATCGCTTTTAAATAGTGCTTTAGTGCTCTCTTTGTTGTCTGTTGTATAAAATGTGCCATAGAGATTTAACAAGATTTTTGTAATTATTTAAAGAAATATTTAATGCTTTTGATACCTTTTTTTCTAATTTGAGGAGGAATGATTTTTAACAGACGCTTTGCACAGTTATTTTTCTTCTTTTCTTATTAGTTTAATTCAGACGCATGAAAAATTATTATCCAACGTAGCGGAAATCTTTCAATTATATGCTTCATAATAAACATTTGTGTGTAAAATCAGGAGTTTTGTTGCAATTTATTTTAGGTTAGAGGCTTGTTTTTACATATTTTAACCGTCAATTAGTTACAGTTGAACTTTAGGGATAGATATTAATTTTTGTACGCTTTAATTCATGAAAGAATTACAGAAAAATGATTCAAGTTAACTTACACTGTGGGCAGTACACACACACATACATACAGACATATATATATTCAGAATTCAGGTGCCTTAAATTGCAGTTAAAATTATTTTAACAAGAAACACAGCTTAGTGTCCTGCACTTCTTTTTAGAAATCGTTTTCTTTTGTTCTGTCAGTTATGTATACGTTTAGTTTGTTTTAATTGTTAAAGAATATTTGAAGAGCGCGATATGTTTTAAATATTTTCCCCTTTCTTTACAGTTGCATTTTAAAATGTTTTAATTTTTCAGTGATTTTACCTAAGATTTTAAATCTTTTATAATTAATTTATTGATCTTTTTTTGAAAATACAAAATAACTTTTATGCTGAATTATATTCAAGAATGTATTTTGAAACACTTTTCCCTCGTTGTTCCTAGTGCTGTACATGATATGTGTTTTGAGATTTGTATGTACACTAACATTTTTGATTATAAATATTAATGTAGTCACGGAATATCAGTTAAACAATAAATATGATATATATTAATAAAATAGAATTAGATAGGACATATTATTTTTGAATGTAATTAATTGATTTTCATTTTTTTAAAAAATTTTATGTTATAAGAGTTTTTAAATCATTGAGTACTGAAACACAACACACCCTTGAGTAACTTTTTACTCTTTATTATTAAAAGGAATTATGATTTTTGTTTATTTGCTTTCTATTAGCATGAACTATTTTTCACACATAATAATTAAGTATTGAAATGCATGATTTTTAGTTAATATTTCAATGTTTTGTATGCATTATTACATTCAGGTACAAATTTTCATGGGAAAATTAAAATCTTTACTAAAGCCAATTTTCTAATATCTTCAAGAAAATTTAAAAAATAACTTGAAAAACAATATTTCTTTAATAGCTAATGTTTGTTTAGTATGAGATTTGGTGCACAATTCCTATAATTCAAAGTGCAGGGAGCACTAAAGACTTTCAAAATACTTTAATTAATTTTTATGCCTTGGTATTTTCCAGACAATTACGTTCCACGACTTCATTAATCATGCATCAAACCTGAACTGAACACATTAAGAAAGGTAATTAATGGATATGTTTTAGCAAACATTTATTCAAATAATTTATGTTTATAAATATTTTTTGTGTTTATTAAACATTTTGAAGTTATTCGATCGTTTGCCAATGAAAGTTGCAGCGTATTCATGTTTACATTTATTTATACATATAAATTACAATTGTAAAATTTTTAAATTCATACATTTCATGTAGAGCTTTAGAGGAGCAAAAGATTTTTTAAAACCACGCATTTAATAGAAAATTTAAGAGATGTATTATTTTTATATAAAATTTTGGATACACTAAACTTTATTAATTATTAAACTGTACATAAAGTTTGTATTTATTTGTTTACAGAATTGTAGAATAAAATTATTGTTTACTCACTATTCTGCAACATAGGTTAAGTGAAATTCGTCTTTGACTTTGAAAAGTAAGTTTTATTTATATCTTGGACATATGCATCGCAAAATTCCAAACCTCATGTGAGGACTATTTGACATTTACGTGAAGAAATATTTTCACCACTATAGTGTTTCAAAAATAAAAGGTACTAAATGCTGAATGGAATTGAAAAAAAATTATAATTATGAAAATTATTTTTTGAGAATTTAAACAGTTCCATTTCTATTGCAAATTCTAGAATACGTCTATATTTGTTGAGAGTTCATTTCACAACTATAATTTTACATCTTTAAAAATCACTAATAATGTTATTGAAAATATTTCATATTCCACAGATATTAGCTTAGTACAATTATTGCAAATTCTGAATCTCTTAGAGCTCTTTTTAATGACTGATGGAACAACTCAATTTAATATGTTGCGAGAGTGTCTTAAGTAGAGCCATTTAAAGTTTTAGAAACATACGAACTTTAACAGATACTTCACTATAATTAAAAGTATTGCTCTGTGGTTTTCTTAATTCCCTCGTAGTGTTATATGAATATTTATATAACACTACGAGGTAATAATTGTACTTTTACTCTTAAAAATCCCTTTTGAATAGCTTTCTTACCTCTGAACTTTCTCGCGTGAAGGACTTGGACAATATCTAATAACTCTATAAGATATTCAAATGAACTGTCAAGTAAAAGATAAATTTACAAGGATATTTATATTTACTTTAAATTCACTCAAGATCTATAAACTCCAAAAACCAGTTCAATATATACTGGGAGTTCTTTAATTTGAACCATTTAAAACGTTAAAAAACTGTATACTAAAGAATGTATTTCACTGCAGTTTCAATAATTTAGCTACATTTTCACTTATTTCTTCTCCTGTTCTTATGAGTATGGCTGTTTAACTCATGAAACGTCAACTGGAAAGTTTTCTTACATTTACACTTTTTTATTTAATGAATTCTAGCTATCTCTAATAATTTGTTAAAAAGTTTAAATGAGTTGTTTACTAAAAAATAAACAAACAAATGTATTTCGCCTTTATTTTACATCCAGCTCTAAGTTGTACTAACTTCAAAATCTAATTCAACCAATCTTGAGACTTGTCAAACTAGAATGGCTTTATATGCTCTAAATGCTTAGTACCTTTGAAAGCTAGAACTATTGTTAGGGTATTACTAACTATAATTTATATTATTAATCCAGTTCTATAATTCTAGAAGCTTCAATTAGAATTATAACACTCGACTTCTCTTGGTTTCCTGTTCGTTTTGCGTGAATATAACCTAATGACTCAAGAAAACTCCTCAAAAAAGTTTTCTTTCTTCATTCAAAACTTTTCTGAATTGATTGAGTGCTTGATTTTATGGGACATAAAGCCACAAAGACTATTATCTGCTCCAGAACTTTTCTTTCGTAATGTATCTTAATCGTCTTCGATAGCTGAATTTGAATTTGATTCATTGATTGCTTATAAAATTAGTACCCTTTAGCAATATGAGGTCTACAGGTGATGGACCCCGTAATTTTGAATCTTAAGTGACGAGGTCAAGTGACAAGGCCGACATTTGAGTTGGCATCCCGTCACCAAACTTCCACGCCAAAATCAAATGTTTACACTGAATCTCCTCAGTGTTTCTTTATATATTGATATTCATTCGTCGTCATCAGGTGTAAATTTAAAATCACAATTTCACACTGTAGTTCAATCTATCAAAATTACACTGTGAAACATATATTAAATGATTGAAAATTAGCGACATGCGCGGAACACATGTTGATAGCACCTACGATCAAGTAACATGATTCAAGTATTACGTTAGTATTTCAGAGACACTAAATTGACACGTTTACGTAATGAACTCTGTCATTTCGAAAATCAAAAGACAGCTTCCTTTAAATTTTGCATTAAAACAACTCAAAAAGGTCTAGGTCTATTTTAGCTCCCTACGTCTGCATAATGAATGTATGTCTAGTAAAATTTGATACGCATTTAAAACTGGGTGTAAATATCAGGTTCGGTAACATCAATTTTTATCAACAACGAAATTGGTATATTTACATTGTTTTCAATAACACTGTTAATCAAGTATATGACATTAAAATGCATGTAACCGGATAAAATATTGTCAAATTATAACTCATCTTCCAAACATAGATTTAAAATAAATTATTCATTCTAACTCTTATTATCAGCAGGGACATTTTGTGAATGATAAAGGAAGGACTAAACTTATTTAATTTTATTCTTTTAGGCAATTATTTTATTTTATGAAATACAATCTATTTATCCAATCAAATCACTTTTATATCCAAATAAAATTTACTTAAGCAATTTTAATCCTTTGTTCCAATTTTAATGACTTAAAAAATAAGAATACTGAACGTAAATTGTTATTTTCTCAAATAAAGCTGAGCACTTGGGAGCATTTTCATAGAAATGAATAGCTTATAAAAATTAGTTTTTCTGTTTGAGTTGTTATCAGTAAATAATAAACAAATAAAATTCTAATTTGATAAAGAATAAAGTACAAAATTAATGCCATAAAATCATACATACATGGTGTATCGGAACTTCGTATACAAACTTGATCGTATTAGCAACCAGGATTGCGTAAGAAAGCGGGGGCGAAAATCTATAGGTGACAATGAAAACGACCTCTCAAGGTCGACACTTGTGGTTTTCTCATCGTAGTCGTCAAATGCTCTTGAAATCAAGAGGAGTTGTTACACAAAGCCGAGTTGATGAAAATGAACGCTCAGCTATTCGGTTATATCGAGAAAGATATCCAACAAGAGACACCAACTATATTATCATATGTTCGCTCGGGCACAGTTGAAACTCGAAAAAGGTAGATCCTTCACAGCAACGTTGTAGGAAACCAAGAAGTTGCGAATAGCATGAGCACCTATGCTGAAAGTTGGTCTGCCGCGGGCCTTAATTTTAGTAGCAGTGTACGGGCTCTTGCTGCTGCCACTGGAACGTCTTGATCAACTGACTGGTGCGTTCTGCTGGGCGAAGTCTTCTATCCCTTTCATCTTCAGAGAGTCCAGTTATGCTCTGTACCTCTACTACAATTTTGTACATGATGTTCCTGGACTCCCTGTATAATGTATATATAAACCAAAATTTCCTTTTAACCAAAAATGAATTTCTCTATTATTTCTTACATTATTATTATTATTCAATTCTGTAGACAAGAATGTTTGATTTATATATGTATAATTTCAAAAAGTAGTATAATTATATCTTACCATGGATATCTTAAAATTTTCAAATGATTTTCGATTCAATAAGCCTGTCAAGTACTTTTTTGCGATTTTAATGTTATAACAAACCTTAAAAAATATCCTTAGCCATACCAGAAGCAAGGTTTTTTTTAAATTTATATCGAAATATCGCTGTGTTTATCAATATTCAAACTTAAGACTTAAATTTCTACTCTTCCAGATGATGACATATTTTCTCAACTAAGTTATTCATTCAATCTCCTTTATTTTATTAAATAACCATTGAGTATTCCTCGATAAGTTTGGTTCTGATTCACCATCCAATAATACTGATAGTGATTGTTGTACATACAAATTTTATGGCCAATAATCCTCAATCTTCGGGTTCAGTGTTTGCTATCGGTCTACACTAAGCACACGAATAGCCTCTAGACGCAAGATCCCACTTCCCCAAACCGTCAATGTATAACAAAATGCAAAGAATGATAGCTTATTCGCATTTAGTGATGAATAATTATCAGCATTGGATGTCTTCCAATGAGCAATTTTTTAAATATATTTATAAGTATGAGTTAATGATTGAAGTATATGACACTGAGATTCAACATGAAAAAAATGAATAAATTATTATTGTCTGTTTATTATAAAATCTGATAATCAACTATGTGAGCAACACTTTACAAATTTAATTTGAAATTAAAGATTAGGTAATTTGTTAAAAGCTCTTTACCAGAAAAATAAAGAATAAACTTTCAAATTATGGATAATTTCTATTATTTACATAAGCATAGGTGAGTCAAGCCAAACAGAATTTTGCATATATTTACTATCAATGATCACAACTTTTAACAATTACTCAATGTTTGTTACCGCCTTTAAGAAAAACTTTTTGCATTCAGCTTGTTTTTTTTTTTTAATTACAAAGCATTTTCTCTTGATTTTATTAAGCATTGTATTTGTAATTGCCTAGTTAAAATGCAGTATAATTACCTAATTTGCATTTAACCAAATTACTGAAATTAATTTTAACTAATAATTTATGCACTTGTAATTATCTAATTTACTTTTTATCAGTAAGTACCAAATTTGTAATGACTTGATTTTTTTTAACATCCCAATCAGCTTCGTCCTAGTTTATCCCTATAACTTCTTTTAGGTGATCCATTTTAGGCAATGAATATATTTTTATCTATAGGGTAATGAAGAGGCACTTTATTTTTGTTTTGTTAGTAAAAATGCTTTTAAAGTTGAAGCTATAAGCAGATAACAAAATATATATATATTTATAGTTTCATATTAAAATAATATTTGAGAAATACACTTGATATATCACATTCACAAATCTATTCAAACTAATAACAAAGTATTTCCTTTTTCAAAACTGAATTGTAAAATTTGAGATACAAGCAAAGGGAACAATTACATCTTTTCATGTTTGTAAGCGATATTATCATTATTCTTTGTAATTATCGTGATTCGGATTCGAATTATAATTTTTAGAAATTCATAATTTAAAATTTAAAATCGAGTTTTTCTTTCCTTATTTAAGTTATTAAAATTACTGCTTTTTAGTGTATAATTATAATATCTATCTAATTAATGAAACTTTTATGGTTTATTGGTAGTTTCGCCTAAAAATAAAATTCGATAAATTAGGAAATGTTGGCTGTCTAGTGACAAAAAATACCAATAAAATTATGCAAGGTTTCCTATTCTAATTGTAACGATGTAAAAAAAAATAATAAAATGTATTTTAATTTTTTTATATTTACTATTCCGCGTTATGAGATATATCATTATTTTACACTCACTGAACAATTATCTATTTCGATAGTTTATATGAATTTGATGCTTCCTTTTCTGCTAACATAAAACTTAAAAAATAATGTCTACATATTTTATAATTAAATATATTTAATTCACATAAGGAGTTCAGTTTTGTTAAAAGAAATTTAACAATAAAAATATAAATATGAACTTTTTTTTAAAATATAAGTCTCAGATCTAAATCAAAACTGTGACTTTAATTCCAAATATATATATAGGATAATATTCTATTTAAACTTATTTATAAGCTCATTTTCGAAGGAAAAGAAAGCTTCCGAAACAAATTTTCAATTTTTCCCCGCACTCTGTAGTGTGTAGAATATATGATTCGATCCGAAAGAACAAAACACAAAAGTTATTTCTTTACTTAAATTTTTTCCCCTACCGAAAGAGGGGGAGTAGAATTTAATAAGCTAGGGAACATTAAATAAGTAGAGAATGAAGGCAAAAAAAGCAAATTAAGAACAGAAAAATTACCGTGGAGTTTAATATTTTTTTTTCTTCATTGTTGTATAGAAAAAAGTGGCACTCAGCAATTTGTCTGAAACTTTAGTTGCAAAACCATATTCCTATACCGAGAGAAACAAAAAAAAAAAAAAAAAATAGAAGAAAAAAATATTCAAGCTTTAAAAAAAAAAGAAAAGTAAAGTGAAAACTGCTTTTACAATTTGCACAAATACTCCACTGCATTTTCTAAGACAATGCTGTTATTCGGTGCGTTTAATTACTAGAATTTCCTTTATTTTTAAGAGAAATATATATTATCTGAAAATCACGTCTTTTTGTTCAATTTTATTCACAGCTTTTCTTAAGGCTTTCCTTTTATTTTCTTAATATGCCAAGTAAAGAGAAAAAATTTAATTTTCTTATGCAACGATTCACCATTCACATACATTTTTTTCTGTCAATGTGTGTTTCAGTACGAGTTTTATTTATTCCTTTGAGACATTTTGCGTTTAAACAGAAAGCGTTGAACGAAATTTTGTAATTTTAATGTAAAAACTAATTAGCGGATTCTTCTCATTTCTATCTGAGTAACAACTTTATTAATCATCCCAGGAAAAGGATACAAGCTTACTGTTCAAAATATAAAAACGTTTCAGTCATTTCAGTTCATTTTAGCAATTAGAAGAAATTAATAAAAAGAGAGGAGGAAGGCATATTTATATATATTTGCTTATTTAATGTTAAAATAAGAAATTATACTGAACACACACAAACATGTACGCTGTTTAAAAGAAATATACTTTTGAAAGAAATATATATTTATCTTAATCTGTCAACCAAAGATATTGTAAGATGTACATACATTATTAATTTAAATTACACGTATTTCTTTGAGATATTTATTTATTCGTATATTTATTACTCAAAATATTATTCGTGCAAAACAGATCACCTACATTTCTACATTTCTTTAAATATTTTCTATAAAGAAATTAAATGTTATTTTAAAATATTTCGATGATGAATTCCCTACATTCTAAATAACTTTGAATTATTTTATTTTCATATTATAAACATACTTGGTTACATAACATTTATGAATTAAATCAAATTTAACGGAATATTTTAGACAAATATAAAAACATCAGTACATTTCACTAAATCTATATTATAAGATATTTTAAACTGAATTTTTTATTCCACTATAGTAATGTTAAATGTACTAAACATAAAAATATTGAAACTGAAATTTTTTCAAATGTTATTCTTTATCATAATAATGTATACTAAAGTTTGTTGAATTTTATTACATTTTGAAGGAATTTTCTTTTTATACACTTTCATATATTACAATTATATCAATTAAGATTATTAATATACATTTTATTAAGTATTAAACTAAGTGGTTTCTTATAATATTGAAAAATATTTCTCTCTTACAATATAAATAAATATTTCCCTAGAAGATATTAATAAATATTTCCCTAGAAGATATTAATAAATATTTTCTCAAAGAATTAATTACAATATGTTATGTAAAATGATATATCAAATCAAGTACTTCACTGTATCATATAAGCGGATTTATATGTAAGGACTTTTAAATCTATAAAAATCCGAATCTTATCTAAAAATCTATTTCTTCTACATAACGGATTATGAATGTCATATACATTATATTTTGTTGGTATATAATTATGATTTTTGAGGCAACACATTTTAGAACACAATAACCAATATTTCACTGTATTACATTCTTACTCACACTTAATATATTTCCTCTTAACAAGAAATAGGAATTGTTACTTTTCATTTTACATCCCAATATTTATAAATGTATTGCAACGCTGCGTTAATTAATCTAAATTTACCTTTAATTTTTTACTATCTCAAATCTGAAAAATATTGCATACGAATGTTTACTAGATTTAATATAAACATCATAAATCTCTAGAAACATAAAAATATTTAAACACTAGAATTATTCATTTAAAAAAGATATAAAGAGCTGTATTTTTATCTAACATACGTGGATCCATACCAAACTACTTTGTCTTTCTACAGCTTTGCATTCTCGTGCATACGGAGATCAATATAATTGAAAAGAAATTTACAAGTTAAGAAAATTAATTTTAAATTTGCGTGACCCACCCAGATTCTGTTGCAGCTCAACTATGCTAGGGATTATTAATAGAGACTAATTAGAATTTCTTCACAAAAATGTTAATGGAGAAGTTGGCATTAACATATTATGTTTATAATCTTCTCTCTTCTAACGTCGTCTTTACATTTATCGGTGAAGATTCAACAGCAATTTTAAACATCACATTTGATATAGTTAATTACTTAGTGTTTGGCAGACTTGTTCTAAAAAGAGTTTTTAGCACGCAACAAGCTCTAAGTTTAAAAAATAACTTTTAATTATAAGAGTTAATATTTATTAATGAACTTTTCAAATGAAATTGAAAATAGTCTTAAAAAATAGAATATGTGGGTGGTGGTATGTGTATTTATATTATGAAACACGATTACTGATGAAAATAATTTAACCCTTTTTCAATTAATAATTTTCAGTTACTCTGTAGAAAATACTATTTTAGATATAAAATATTAAAATTGAATTTTGATTTTCCAAGGGCATTTATTGGAATTTCTTCTGAATATCATCACACCTGAACTGTTGTTATTTAGAAGGATATTAACTACTGTCTTTTATTTCATACATTTTTCATTACTAAGTTTATTTCCTTAGAAATTTAAGACCAATGTAAAAAAAAAATTGTTAAAAGTATAAATATAATGAAAGAAAATGAAGAATGAGATCTCTTTCACATTCAATAATTTTATGATCAAGCCTTCACTCAAGAATTTTACACCACTACAATAATTGAAAATAACATGTTAACATTCCATTCTTCCTAAACATATATTCTAAAGATAACCTTTTGATTTTAGTTTCTAACTACTTTCTCTGTTTCTTAAAATTTATAAACTGTGAAAAAACAGTTTAAATCATATCAAATGAAATAGTTTAAATTAAACATTTAAATTTACTAATATAATTTGAATTATGTTTAAGTTAAATATTTATATTTACTATAGTACCAACATTGCCTTTTATTTAAATATATTTCAGATACGCTATTGTAAAAATGGAAAGTCTGCCCTTTGTTAACCAGCTCTTCAGCCATATCTCAGCCTAATATATTAGTCAAAACTATTAAACTTTAAGTGAAGACACGCAAGAATAAAAAAAAAGATTTCTTTATTTATTATCACTGAGGTATAGCTTTATCACTGTAGCTCTCCCTACAATTTGAACTTAACTCACCATATTCTAATTTATGATTTAAATAAAAATTTAACTTACCAGTTCACTCGTTCTTAATTCCACAACTCTCTTCAACGGTAACTACGCAGCTTATTATTTTTAATGGAACTCTCTTCAATCCATAAGACTAATAGAACAATTTTAATCTGTGAATAACGATTATCTGACAACAAATCGTTATTCTCTATCTCCCCTTAAATTTATATTAACTCTATGTCCTTCATATATCATTATATCTATATCACTCTTCTCTTCTATCTCTATCTTATTTACCTAACCACATTTCAAATGGGTTGGGTAAAATATTAGTTTTATGCTGTTAAAGTTAGTAAAAGTTTCCATGGTTAGGGAAGAGAAAATTACGAATTGTCCAAAGTCAAATAATATGTTTACAAAAGGGAACTATTTCAATAAATAGACAGTGTATCCAACTCTAAAAACTTTTGAAATTCTTGCATAAACTAATATGTCAGGAAATATCAATAATAATAGGAGACCTAAGCTTTTCCTATCCATTCAATATAATAACTTTCATATTTCTTTAAGCTAAAATCTAAATTCTAGAGCACCTTTTCCTTACTTATTTCTTCATCTTCCATGAATCTAAACCAGTATGGTTCGGGCATATTGTTTTTAACACTGCATTTATTTACCAGTGTTTAAATGTTACACACACACACACACACAAACACACACATATATATATATTATCATTCAGTTAATTATTAATTTTAATACATTTTATTCCATGGAAGATTTATTAACACTCATAATATATAATATTTGTACAAAACTGTTTTAGTCTGATATCTATTGAATTATGCACATCGTCTTCAAAATATTCCATGACTTAAATCTATTAATAAAATATTTATAATAAACGCAAAACACTGCATTTCATTCATTAATGTAGCTATTTACTTCAATCAACTGCATCCATTCGTTAACACAAGATTGTACTTAAGCTTATTTATTGAAGATAATTTAGTAATATTTGCCGTCCTCGTTCATCATCATTCTTCTGATTGAATTAATAACTGTTCGAACGCTAAATTTAGGTTTCAGAATACCACAGAATATGACATTAGGGAAAGTTGTTTAATATCATAACCTGGCGAAAACGATTCGGAGGTATATATTAAATTTGCATAACATTGGAAACACAGCTTAAAAGAGCAACCTAAAAACAGTTTTAATGTTCCGTGAAGAATCTTTTTTAGTCTTAAGATTTACACTGGTCTCTTAGCACATGCTAACTTTATATTTCCAACAAAAAGCAATTATATTTTTCTTCAAAATTTATTTACTAGATACTTATTAAAACACAAATATTTTGTTTTGACTGTTTATTTAACACTAAACAACTAAACATTCTTCTAACAGACTTCAACAATTGTATGTTTTTTACTTTTTAAAATTTACTGTAATCATCGTCTAACAGTCTAATGCTCATTGAAAAGGAACGAAAGTGTGCTACGTTCCATCAAAATAATTATTGATTGTATTTTGAATATTGATAAGCGAACCACAGAAGACACTACTAAATATGTGGCAAACAAGCGCAGAATTTGTATTTTCTGTCCATCTAAGAAACGCAGAAGTTCAAAGTACATATGCAACACTACTGCAACAAGGCTCTTTGTAGAGAGAACAATTTTAATGCCTGCAAGGAATGCATATGCTAGTTTTTACCACTCTTTCAAATTTTAATTGAAAAATTCTAATACATATCTTAAGTTAAACTAATTTCTTTGAAATAAAAATTAAGGACGTATAAAATATAATTTTTTTTAATTCATAATATATGAAAGTCGAATGATTTTTTACACAGTTATTTAAATTTAGTTATATAAATTTTAATAACATCTATGCTTCATAAATAAGTATTTCCCTCTATTTACCCAAAACATTTCTAAGAATGCTTAAGGTTACAATCCACAACTATCGTTTTTATTTTCCTGATGGTCAACAATATTAATATTTTCCTTAAAATATAAGGAACATGCTGTACGTACTATTTTGAATAAGTTTCGAGCGACGCGAAATTAATTCTTAAAAAAAAAATATTGACTCTTAAACATGTAATTAAAAGAGGGAATATATATTTTCATCCATCTAATCTGTAAAATGTTTTTGCAGCCACTATACACTTCGCGCAGAGGAAACACTTTGACAGATAAGTAGAGGATTTTCTGCTATATATTCCCTCTTACACAATATCGTTTTAGACATACGAGTATTAACTGATATGCAGAAAAGACTCAGAACTCTGAAGAAAGAAAAATTGTTCGCAGTATATTTAAGTTTTGTATTGAGGTTATTAAGCTTTTTATGATATTTAAAGCTCATAAAAATATTAAGAGTATCAATTCCAGACAGAAAATAGTTGTTTCGTAATGGCTATTTTGAAAGTAATTAGAATTTTCATTTTTAAAAGTTTTTAAGTTGAAAACTTGCTATTTGTGCTGTAGAATTAATTGAATTCGATTTAAATTTCAAGTTTAATAAAAGTGTAGGTGAACAGAAATCTCAGTTGTTACCAAAAAGAAAATGAAGAACTAATTTCTATTACAAAGAAGCACATGGCATATTTTATTTTAAAGCAGCCTTCTCGTTTTAAATATAATTATTAAATACGGTTACTACTCTTAAAAATTAGCATTACTTTTGTTACTCCTTCGTGTGTACATATCACTACATTCACTGAGAGAAAAACAATGCAATTTAAGAACGTGAAACATCGTCAATTAAATTCAGAATGAAAATATTCCTCAAGAAAAATATACTATCCTTCAAATTATTCACGTATAAAAAATGAAAAAGGTTTTCAGATCGTAGCTTAAAATAAATTCTTACAAATTAGTAGAAAATATAGTTAAATATTACTCCCCTAGTAAATATAAATATTATCCTTCAAAAATTTTCTTATTTAAAATTGAAAAAATATTTTTAGATCTTGGATTGAAATAAATGTTTCAAAAATTAGTAAATCAGAAAAAAGAAAGAAAGAAAAAACACTTGAAAAAAGTAAAATGTTCGTCTTCTGGTATGAAAATTTCTCGGAATGTTTCCAAGTACAAAGTTACTTTTATTCTACATTTTTGTGGTTTCAAAAATATAACAGGAAACCCTTGTTATATAATCACAACTTCTAAGCAGAATAAAATGAAAGGAGCAAATTCATTTTCTTCCTTACAAATTAAACACAATCCTTTACACTTTAAAGATAACAAAACTTTCAATCATGAATCAGAATTAAAAAAAAAAAAAAAAAAGAATCCCAAGCCTGATAGCATTTGCTGTTTTCTTAAGTCAAACAAGATTGTCAAGACACGTCGCCACTTTCTAAACGGCATCGTTTATCATAACCCACTTCCAATTTGCACGACAAATTCAAAAATATCGGGAAGCATAAAAAGAAGTGCGTGTTGCTCAAGTAATAGTACGGCGTATCTTGGCACACTAAAACGGGTCACTTGCATTGATAATATTGCTCTCTAGAATAATGCAGAATTGATGTGCAATTCCCTGACATAGAGTGACTTTATGATGCATTGGACGTTGTGATACATATGAACTTCGTAAGATACACTACATGCTTTGTTTCTAAGTATTTAAGCCAGTATGATTTGATTTAAAATTGACATTCAGGTACCTTTACTTTTTTAAAGAAATTGTAATTATATCTTATAAGCTTAAATTTTAGTAAATACCTCTCTGAGTTAATAAATCCTCAACTGAAAAACTAGAAAAATCATGCGCGTTTAGAGTTAGAACAAACTTATGTAGAAAAATGCTTTAAATAAATAAGTATTTTGATACTGTGTGTGTCTATTTTATTTTAAATAATATCATTATAAAATAATAATTGTAAAACTCAATTTTTTGTCTAAATTTGTTAATATTCAGTACACTATATTAGGAAATTTTTTACAAAAATAAAAATATTTAAAACTTTTAGATAGTCAGCAAATATATGCTAATTTCTAATCATCAAAATATGCAATTTATTCGGTTATAATGATTTATTTCATTTACCTTTATTAGTGAGTTTAAATATGATGATTTAATTTTTTTCTGAAATTATTATCTAAAATAATTTTGTAGTTGTAAAAAATATAAAGGATCTTTCCAAATTAAAAGGCTGCCTATCTGTCCCTGTTTACTTTAAAATTCATAACAGTTGTAGATATCATCTACATTTGAGATCATGAATATATTTCGCACTGCAAAAAAGGCATTTATTTAAATGCTTGATAATTTTTATAAGATAATTAATATTCTGATAAAAAAATTATTCAAATTCAAAGAAAATCCAAATCCCAAGAAGTTATGTATAATATTATATCTTAGAACATGCCTTTATATAATAATTCAGTTTCCTAAATATTAAGAGATTAGAAATCTTACTAAGAAAATGTCTGGGGAACTGCGAAGTATCTGTTTTATATTACAAAACAGTAACAAGTTCAAGCTTAGCTTTTTTATTAATAAGTCATAAAGTACGTCAAGTTTACTTTAATAAATTTATCGTACTCACGATGCATATAAACAGCATTTTACTATGCAACGTGGTTACTCTTCGTCAGTGTTCCAGAGAAAAATCTAACAAATACACAGGGAGCGGGGCTATTACAAGCTTCCTTCTAACTTTATTCTAAAAAGTCACAGTAAAACTCATTAAAAATTTTCTAAATACAACTGTTCAGCACTAAAATTCTGTAAGTGCTCATAATTTTATCCTGTTTTATTTATTTTATTACAATTTTATGTCTTTATGAAAAACTTTTAATCACCTTAATGCAGTTTACTAAAATTATTAGTGCGGTACCTTGGTAAAAGGACTTATTCATAATCAAGCATAATTGTAAGTGCTTGCTTTTTTTTCCAACGGCGAATTTAGGCTCAAAGTAAGGATCATAGCATGATGGTTCCGCTTTAATTTGTTACTGTTTTATTTGGTCACTCGCGGCTAAACACGCAAGTTTAGCCAGAGAGAACAGAATATATTCCTTCAACAAGTGACGGTTTTTACTCTCCATCAACTTTTTCTTTCCTGGGAGATTTCCAGTTGCTTCATGAAATGAGGGAACGCAATATTACTTTAAAAGAATTTTCTTTGAGAACTACGCGGGTGGGATTTTCTCTAAAAGAACGCTAAAGCACTACTGCTGTAGTTTGCATTTCTAAGTGAGAAAGAGTCTGCTTTTTTTCTTAGTTTTACTTTCTAAATCCTCTCTTTATACACATAATGCTTCTCATCTCCAAAGCACACATCAACTTTGGATGCTTTGCGGAAATATTATTGTTTCAGCAGCTGTTTTATGCTGAAATGTGGGATAGTCATACAAAAAAGATAATGAAACTCATGAAGTTTTAATAAGGTATTACGTATTCTCGCAAAATCCCAAGCTTTAGAGAGTGTTTCTTGATTCCGGATATACTCAAGATTCCGGAGCTACGTTTTTGCTCAAAAATGCAAAACTTGGCGAGTCATTTTTGAAATAATTACTGGGCATGAAAAAGGGTCGCTCTTTTGATGAGTTTTCAGGAAGGAAACTATTTTCTGGTTTTTCACTTCCTTTTTTCCCCTGGAACATCACAAATGAATCAATCATGCACGGCTTTTCCTATCATTTATTGTCGGTACCTGATTCTACGGCAATCATTTATTAATTCAAAATTATTAGGAAGAATGGTGTAAGATGCTACCATAATCATTAATGAGTCCTCTCCATTTTACAAAATGTGACCTTTCAACCATTAGTATCAGGTTCTTATTTTTAAAAAAAGTAAATGTATCAATATTTTCCGTCGGAAGCAGTTTTCACACTCGAGTGCTCTTTGTAAATGTATTATTTTAGATTCAACTAGATATTTCACTGAAACAATTCTCACAATTCATTACAATTCAACTTTAGTAGATATATTGAAAAATTAAGTAGTATTCAACATTTCTGATTACTTGTACCATTTTAAACGCACAAGATAAAAATGCGTGTACTGCATCGATTTTTCACAGTATCCAGAAAAGCAGTACGAGAATTATCCTGTCTTTTCACTCGTGTCCTACAATCCCCCTTTTTTAATTTCCCTTTTCAGAATTCTTTCAAAAAAGAACCACGTACAATTTGGCCCAAGTTCTTCTCTCGAAAGGAAGCCACCAAGTACTATTGTGCATTGCTTTTGAAACTAAAAAATAAAACCAATTCTAATCTCTTTTAAATACCAAAAGAAAAAAAAAACAAAAAGGGTTTTGAATCAATATCATTTCACCATTTAAGAAGCTTAAAAATAGATTCATAGTAACTTACAATGTTATCATTCATCTCTTTTTTGTAAAATTTTGTTGCTGATTTTGTGACAACTAAAGGGTTATCCTATTTTACTTATTTTATCAGGCACAGAAACAAACAATTTAGTAACTGATTTATTCATCTTTAACAGATTCTTTTCTACATCAAAAAATTACAAAAATAATGTATATATTCTTATATATGCCCAGTACCTTTAATTATATTTCTAATAAAACCCTTCAAAACGTTGAAGCTCTAAGTATCCAGTCTTATTTATTATACTTAATTCATAACGCAACAGGTCGAATGAGATATTTCTAATGCAGCATAACAAATATTGGCCTGCAGCCAAGCTATAAGTGCAGCGTCAAAAATGAGTCGCGAACTAAACTTTAATGTTAGCGCCAACGAACGACATTTGAGACAACTTAAGCGACATTATGTTTCCATTAGTGTGGTCTTATACAAAGTGCATGTCAGATTTTTGTAGATAAACTTTAATAGAACGACTTTATGTTTAGATATGTACCATTCCATTCATGGGTAGTTGTTTACGAATTAAGAAAGTTTTCAGTTAGAGTAGTAAAATTACTATTGCATTTTAAATGGGAAATGGTATGCCCTAGAGTGATAATTAAGAAGAAAGTCTTGTATTCTAAGAGAGAAAATCTTAAAACCCTTATTAGTAAAATTAATCGAAGTACTTTTAACTCATCATTATTCTCCTGTGTCTCGAAGTCATACCAATTGTTCAAAAGAGGTAATCAATGTCAAATAATTCAGATTACTTCCCTTTTACTAAGTACCTGATATGAAGAGAATAATATTTTTAATTCTAAAATTCTTCTGATTAGTAATTTTCTGAACACAAGTATCAGATTACTTCTTACTAGTATTTAACTTAGGAATTTCAATATAATTCCTTAAATCCCTTTCAATTAATTAAATTTTATATAAATATGAGGCTATTCCGCAACACTAAAAGCATAGGTATGATTTTTCTCTCATTTCTTTCTAATGATGTTTAATTCCTTTTCTAATTTAATTGAAATGTTGGTATTTTGATTATAAAAGCATAAATCTTAACTAAATAGCATAGTCTGCAAATTACTACCGATTGGTTGTTTCTTATAGATATAGATGTGTCTCATATATATTATTTTCCCTTGAGTTATTTTACTAACAAATGATTAAATGTCTTTAGTCCTCTCTCTCTCTTCTCTGAACTATGTATATAAGTTTTATACTCGATTTTTAAAATAAAATGTACAAAAGAATCAATGACAACACATAATTATTAAAACTAGTTAATAATTAATTAATAATTCCCTTTAAAAGCAATCCTTACATCTCTTCAGATATTACTTATATAGTTATTTTAAATAAATCTTCAATTTTTCAACGAAATATAAAATTATATAATTAAATTTCTTTAGAAATAGAGCTCGATAAGAAAGGGAGATAACAAATACCTATTTAATATTAAACTTATATCAGTCTGCGTATTAGTCTATGTAATGTAATACAAAGATTTATCTTAAAAAAAGAAATGTTGCAAATATTGCTTAAAATTATATAACTATCAATGTAATAAAGAAATTGATATATGTTAAAGAGTAACAAGTACTCACAGAATCTGGAACATATACAGTAGGCACAAAATGCTTCGTACTCGAAAGGGAATTGATGAAACCTGATTGACTCAGAGTATTTCTCCTCTCAAAAGACGAAGTTAGGAGAACTTTGATATAACCCCCCACCCCCCAAAACATTCTTGGAAAGAGATTAGAAGGCTCATAAAAAGAGAAAAAAGACAGAGCATTTCTGATAGACAAGATGTAATTAAGTAACATTCCAGAGGTTAACTTTCAGCAGCATGTAGTAACACGAAAAGAGGGATGATACTTAAGATTAAGGGGAGTATAGAAAAGCTTCTATTATCTCTAGAATAGTTTGAGTGTTGCGGTATGCTGCTGTAAAAATGACCCGCATGTTATAAACTTTGCTTATACAAGCTATTTTCTAGACAACTGCAAACGAATCAAATTGTACTGATAAATTCCTAAATAAATGGAAAAAGTTTTTAAGAAAATCATTTTAAAATACTAAAAACTCTCAGTCATATATAAATCCATTGTGCAATTGAGCTTCAGAAGAAACACAGAGACTGTTACAGTTATAAAACCCCATTTGTATTTTTATCGTTCCCATTATTATGATTTTTAATGTTATACATAGCGTTTTAATGAAGGTATGAGATATCATTTTCATTTTTATTAATTTACTAAACATTTTTTTTTCTTTTTGTTTCATGTAACACCAATTTTTTCAGTCTCAAATACTCCCTCAGATTGTCTTTTGTTCAAAATTTGAAATTAATTTATTTAATAAGAATGTATTCTTAGGATTTTAATAAACATAAAAACACTCAGAATTTCTCTAGTTCTACTTTTAGTATGCTTATTTTTAGTATAAACACAATTTAAGTAAAAATATTGATCAAAAGATAATAAAAAGCATTAGAATCCTAAGAATTTTATTTATCAGTGTAAAATGCTGCTTAAATACGAGGATCGTGCAATAAACCCTTAGAAATTCCTAGAGATGGTGTTCGTACCATCGAAAATGATTTGTTTTCAGTAAGGATCATGTCTCATTAAACAGCTGTCTAGGTCTCAGTTGTACGTATCCGTGATTAAGACGCCTTTGGCACCTCAAAAATTCTTTGTTATAACTTTTCCGGCTGATGAGACCATCTTCGCCATTTTTTTTTTTTTTTTTTTTTTTTTGGAAAATATTACCCGGAAGCAACCCAACGTTTTGATTTTTGCTTCATTTCCGGTGCATAATGATACATCCAAATCTCACTAATGGGGACAACTCGACTCAAAGTGACATCGACAATTTCACACGGCAGTCATCAAATTTTGATTTGGCACCAAATGACTACCAAATCAAAACTAACTTATAAATCAATATCAAATTTGTGACAGCACCTAATAGTAAGAACAGTTTATCTTACTGCTGCCACTTGTCTTCAAATAAAAGTACTTTTTAAGCCACCCTGGTATAAATTCTGGGAATTTAATTTTATTGGTTGGTGAATTTCAAAACATTTATTTCTCCTCTTAAATATTTTAGTGTTTTTTTTTCCCATTTAGTTTGAATAAGAGCAAAACAAAAACTTTCCTTTGAAACAATATTTAAAAAATAATTTTAATCCTATATTTAAATGCATGTAATATTGTAATACAGAAAAATTTATGACATATTACTTTCTAATAAAAATGAGAAAATTCTAAATGATAAAGAATATAATTGAAGAAGAAATTGATACTTATTTAAATACATAATTTTTATAATTCTAGTGAAGATATAACGTCGAATAATGTGAAAATAAAACTGCTCTATATCTGTTAATTTATATATAAATGAATGTGATCTTACCGATAGCTCATAAAAATATGACTTTCTATAAATATTAGTACTTAAAAAATAGTCATAGCATCAACTAAGAGAAAAAAAGCGTAAATTAAAAAAATTACTAATTGTTTTTGCTATTAAAATTAAATTATTTATGTACTAATAATATTTAAATTAGTCTCCTACAAATTAATTACAAACACTAGAATTTTAAGAAGCAATTTTGCATTTAACGTATGAATCTTTTTTTTCTCTTTTTTACTATAAATATATCTATTCATTTTAAGGTATATAAGTGTACTTCATAGGGTCATAGAGGTTTTAACGTATAAACAAAATTAAATGCATATTTCAAAGAAGGAAATATAGTACAAGAGTTAAATCTGTATATGCAGTAAACACATGTAAAAACCATTAATTAGCTCAGAATGAGATCAATATACATTTCTTTAAAAATGATGATCATGTTACTTTAATTATAGATTTGAATCATATGAAATTCAAACAAATCTCAAAAAATTTATCTTCCTAGTTTTAAAAAATATAAAAATTTAAGTTATTCAAAATAACTTATGTATTGGACTCTAGCAATAATTGCTGTTAGATGAAGCTCTTTTTACAAAATAGAATAGTACAAAAAGCTTATTTTTGTCTCAATGTAACTATTTGCTTGAGGTTTGGAAAAAATCTAATTTTTAAATATTGTATTATCATTCTATCCTGAGAGTAATCTTATTTTTTACGCTAAACATTCCCATATTAAAATAGAAGATTTTAAAAATGACTTTCATTTCGAATCATCGCTTAAATTAGAATATTTATTTAAAATTGAAAAATATCATATTTGGCATAGTCAAAAAAGTATGTAAGCTTAAATAACATAAATATACTGTCTTCATAACATGGATTTAATGTTCTATACAGTTAAAGACAACAACAAAAAATTGCCGCAATAATTTCAATCAAAAATTCTTAGAATTTTAAAATAACTGTACATATTTTAAATTATTTTGTAATTCCCTTCAGAATAATTACTAGAAATTTTGCTAGGAAACAAATTTTAAAAAGACTTCCATTGTGCATCTTTTTTCTTATAGATCTACTCTAAAATAATTAGAAATAAGAATTGCGTAAATTATACTTATAATAATCTCAAAAATACCTTCTATTGAATGTTCCTTATTGATTCCGATAGTTCTCAAGTTCATGTTTTAAAACTCTTAAAACTGCGCATTTATAATCCTAAAATCATTTTACCGAATTCCCTAATTCCCACTCACGGAAAAATCTACCATCGGAACCAAATCAAATCCAAATTTCATTAAATCCATTGCAACCAATAAAGACTATCCTCATTCACAGTGACCACACTGACAAGTGTCATCCAGAAATCCACGTGGTCTCAGGTAGACATCGGACTCATCGGAGGGGGGTGCTGCCCGAAAACACGTGTCTGGGCGCGGCAGCGCAAGTGCGCGCCATCGAAAAAAGCATCGCCGCCGTATCTGCGAGTGGACGATGGTTGTGGCTCTCGTCCAATCAGCGCCTGAGCACTCCCGCAGTAGAAGGAGAAAGCTCGAAGCTCGGCATACTCCCATCAGATAGGCGCACAGCAAGAAGGCATTCTCAGACGTCCTCTGCCTTTGAGAACGGCGGTGCTATCGTAGTTACCTAGGCAACGCATGTCGGAGTGAAAGCACACACATTTTCAACGTGGCGGGCCCACCGATTCTTTGGGATCACGTGCTCTTGCAGTACGGTCGTCCCGTGCCCCCGAGAGAGATGACCTCCGCTATGGTCATGCCACCCCAATGTAAGACCGAAACCCGGACCGAACCCAAGAAACTCGCAGGTAAGCTTCCTAACTTTTTCTCAATGTCCTGAAATGCGAACGAAAGGTTAGGAAATGGTTCCGTGAGACTTGCGAACTCTCTGATTTCTTTACGTAAATGTTTAAAGGAAAGGGATGAAAAGTTGGCATTTTGTTCAGTTATTCGATAATAGTACTCTTTTGTGTTTTTCAATTATTTGGACGTATATCATTGCATTGTGGAAGATAAATTTTTAATGATTAGATTTTTAGTTAATTCTGACCGGAATAAGTTTTTTTTTTTCTTAGGGATTGTTCAAAACTTATTCTTAGTTAAAGAAATTAAGAGTTTAAGACGCAAAAACTTATTGCTGCATATTGAAAGTGTTTATTAAAATATAAACGTCTTATGAAGATTATAATTAGTTAAACATATAATCTTAAATGTCTGTAAATAATATTAAGAACTTTTTTTTTGTTTTGATAACGTTTTTTATATGTGTAAGCATGGTAAAGTAAGAAACACCGTTTAGGTAGCTACGTCAATAACTGCATGTATAATTTGAATAAGGCAAATTAGTGTGAGCTCAACATTTAGTGTTCTGAAATCGATACATTTTGATAACAATTACTAATTTTCAGACAATAACTTTAATACACATTTCAATTAAAAATTCTTAAATTATCTCATTAAGTTCCTAAAAAATTTTAATAACCGTTTATATAAACAAACTACATTGATATATATTTTTCATAAAGGATAAATTTGAAATAAACAAAACTAGATTGTTTTAACAAGGGTTGTTTTTGTTTTAAAAGTTACTAATTTTGTAACATTATTTTGATGGCTTAAGAAATCGTAAAATAATTCTAGTTTTAAGCGGTCGTTTTGAAATAAATATATAAATATTAAATATTTTATAAAAATTTTCTTCATAAGTTCATTAATGATATGAAATGAAAATATTATCAACTGATTACAAATATTAAATAGCAGTATAATTCTTAGAATTGATTCTTTTTAAAATCATTTGCTCTTACGCTAGTTTTCAACATTAATGCGTTTGAATAACAAAATATTACAGACATTGTAACGCTGCTTAATACAATAATGAAGCTATTTTCCATTAAGGTACTTCAGCTTTGTAAAACAACTTATTGACAGTTAAGTAAATTATCATTAAGCTTTTAGAAATGAACTTCTAACTCCTTTTTGATATGATTTCGAAAATATTTAATACCATTAAACGGATTATACGAACAAGTATATTTCCTACATCGAAAGTACTATATGTATTTTTGTACAGATTATAAATATTGTAAAATGTTAACATAAGTAGCTTAACTACTTAAAATTGCAAAATATTCATTATGTTAAATGTTGAATAGCACAATAGTTTTAATGTCATTAATTTATTTTTAAAGATTAATTTATGGAATAGAAACATATGCAATTGCTTCATCTATCTTTTATTAAAATACTTATGATTTACTTTCAAAGCAAAATGTTTCCTTCGTAGATAAAATCTTCCATTTAGTTATTGAAAATTTATTTATAAAGGATTATAGAAGTTTAAGCATTTTGGCATAACTCTGCACCAAACTGATTGGAGCTTTAAAATAGGTTACAGAAGAACAAATTTAAAATGAGCTCATTGGATCAATTTGTATTTCTAACTTTAATTAAATTTGATTAAAAACTGTTTTTGATGATTCTCATATTGTATTTAAGATTTAATGAATAATGTGTCTTAAATGGATTTGCTAAATAATCGACTTTTTTGGGTATTTATTTATATCATTGAAAACAAAAAAATTTTACGAATTGGCATCAATTTATAAATATAGTTTATACTTTAAATAGCATGACATTAAGTATAGTTTATACATTGAATAGCATGGAATTTAATATAGTTTATACATTAAATAGCATAACATTAAATATAATTTATACATTAAATAGTATGACATGACTTTTACATTAAATAGATGACATAGTTGTGAAAATAGTTTTTTTTTAAATTTAAAATTTTCATTTTACTATTTTTTAAAAATATTTAACACACTTTTATATTCTATTTAAGTTATCATTAACTATCGTGTACTTTTCTACCAACTCAAATTAAATTTTTACGACTATGATCTATATGTAATGTTTATAACAATAAGAGTTCAATTTGTTCTCGCATCGTAACAATATCTTTAAAATTTTCCTGATGTAAAATCATTCCTATATATATATATATATATATATATATATATATATATATATATATATATACTCTGTTTTCTTAGTGCAAAATATATTATTTACCAAATGTTAATTATTTCAGAAGCATATTTTGCTTCCACATTGATGAATCCATTCCATATTCTCTTCCATGATAGTGCACTTACGATAATGAAAATGTTTCTTCAATATATATTCTTAACGTTCAATTAAAGTGACTGTTTTTTAAACGTTACGTATGCTTTTGAAAGAAAAAAGAGCTTTAATTATTCATAACTTAAAGTGCTTAATTTTTTTTGTCTTCCCTACATGTTCTTAGTTCATAGATATTAGGATTTATACATTTAAATCTGAATAATTAAATAAGTCATCTTACTTTTATATCCGGTTTGAATTTAATGAAATAATTTTAATTTTCTTAATTTTTCACAAAACAAACGAATTTATCAAAAAATATATAATATTCCCCTTTTTTCTAAAGTTAATGGAATAGCATTCAAATTCTATAATATTAATAGCATATTCGTAATATATATTTATATATATATATATATATATATATATATATATATATATATATATATATATATGCTCTCATATATACTCTATATTTATATATTTATATATGGGGGGGTCTGTTTAATCCTTTAAATGATTAATAATTGTCAACTGCATGCATCTGCTTTGATTTAGATTTAAGAATAATTTCAGTAATGATAACAGTTTTGTTATTTTTACTGAGAAACATAATACATATAGTTTTTCTAAGAAATGCGTTTAAAATGATTAGTACTCCTTAAGGATTGAGTTAAGAGAATGTACAATTTTTTAATTTTACTACTAACAATTAAAATTTTTGGTAATAATGTTCTATACATGTTATGAAAAGCCCTGTGCTATCTCCTTTTTTTAAAAACAAATTAATATTCGTAACTTCATCGTAGAATTTTAACTCTTACTTTCTTAGATTTTTTTATTATCAGTAATATTTAAATTCTTCTGCAATACTTTAACAAAAAACTCTTTTAAATTTCAACTTTATATTAACATGAAACTCTCAGTGAAATATAAGACTTTTGAATGAGAAAGTTGAGATTTTACTTCAGTTTAAAATGATGCTTATTAAATTTAAATAAATGGTGTTTTCTGTATCGTTTTAAAATTATATCAGAATATATAAATTGTTTTTACAAAGCTGAATTTTTAGAATATCTTATTTTTACGCTTACTTGATTTAAAATGTCAAGATAGGCACATGTTTTTAATGTAAAAAGAACGAATAAATTATTTTTTCAAATGATTTGCTTTGCTTTAGTTAAGGAATCTTCTAACACAATATTTAACTCAAGATAGATTTCATCTACTAGAATCAAAGAGATTTCATTTTCAACAGATAAAAAAAGAGATTTTCTTCTAAAAGAACAGATTGTAAATAATTTTATAACAATCGAAAAAATTCTCATTTTAGAAAAAATATTTTTTTTATCTAGTAATAACATAAAATAATACTATAAAATAATTACAAAATAATATATCAGAATTTTGGGAAAATTTAAATATACATTATTTTAATTAATCAAATGCTTTCAAATTCATAAAGCAGATAAGCAAAACTTATCACTAAAGGATGTAGAATACAAACACGGAGGAAGAATAGAATTATAACATGGACAACAATATAATCAATGGTACAGTAGTAAAATATTTAAAACATAAAAAATTTTTATACGTTTTCTAAAGATGCAATTGAAAACGTCCTTTCTATTTAGTGACTGTAGTAACGACTAAGAAATGGCCTCTTGAAGGAGTTCAAAAGTAATAATTTGTTATAAACGGTTTCCTAAAAGTTCAATGTATTGAGACTCTTTCAGACCTTTGAACTGAATCTTAGGGATGAGCTGGTGTAGATTAGAAATATATAGGACTGGTTTATAAGAAGCAATGTATAAAAAGCAAGAAACATACTCTCCCAATAAATTATCTGAAAGGCGTTTATGATTAACAAAACTGTTAAAAACATTTTAAAAGTACAGAGAATGTTATTGTTTGAATTTCATCTACATATGAATGATGTAACGATAAATTCTTCAGAACTTTTTGTGGTTTTAAAGATAAGAATAAGTATTTAATAATGTCTAACCCTGTGTAAGATTTCAGTAAATCTTAAAAATCGCTTTAATTAAGGGAATATAATTCTTGTTCTATATTTACAGCAAAATATAACTATTTACGTTTCTAATAATGATGATTCCTCTTCTATTGCGTCATTTTTTATTCTTTTAAATTTTATATTCTTTTGGGCTATATTTTTGAAATAAAAAATATGTTCAATAAAAATAGTGAACTCGTTAAGACGCTTAATAATTATGAAATAATTCAATTTTTGAACATTTATTTCCTTCATAATAAGAAAATATTCAATATGAATGTATTTTAAATCTACATATCGTTAAGATAACACTGCATTGAAAAATGCTGCTAAAATTTTCTGAAGTTTGCAATACTCTGAAAAAGTATACATTGTAGAATTTTCCCTTCATTCTAAAAATACTTAAAATGCCTTCTATAGAAGCAATGAAGATGGTGAGAGATATATAAGTATATATAGTATATATGTATATATATACTTCACGTAAAGCAATTAACGGTGAATAATAGGGATTTTTGAATTTATAGATATAAAATTATGATAGTGAAATATTTCTTGTATTTAAGCTTAATTTCAGATATCTTTCCTCTTATTTTCAATGCCAATTCTGGGAATGAAACTGCATTTATTAAAATGTTTTGAGACAAATTAATTAACTTTTTTAAAAAAATTAAGCAAATAATAACTCTTCAAAGTGGGTAAACAGCAAATGAAGGGTTCTGATTCTCAGCTTTTTCTGCACATATTTGCTATTATGAGCTATTTTTGAAAATCATTTTGCATAATATATATATGACATAAAAAAGCTTATTATATATATACCGTTTCAAGTCTTCTATTTATGGATAATATTTTTTCAGTTTTTTTGGCTCATAATGTCTTATGCATTTTTCCGATTAGTATACGATAATGATTAAAATTTGAATGTAGAGATTTTCTTTTGCTGATATTCGAAATGTTTATATGTTCCTTTACACACACATACAGTATGGCGTTTTGTAATTTCTGATTAATTATATTTCTAGAAACCAACATTTTAAATTAAATCAAATGAAATTTATGATCTGATGTAAAATCAATCTTTGAAATATTTAACAGTGAATTGTTTTCTACAGCATTATGGGAAGGGAATAAGCCCTTTTATTCCAGAAAGGATTAGATAAAATGATAATCTTGTAATATGTATTAATGATAATATTAAAATTAAAATTTTATATAAGCTACTTCTTAGCTTGACTTTTCTAAATTATAAAGTATAATTTTCATCAATTGTTCCATAAAATATATTTTCAAAGATTTTTTATACGCTTCGTAGGTGATTAAAAATACTCATCAGAAAATATATTATAGATTTTCATACATCTAATTCATTGCAGCATTATACAGATATCTTACAATAATTTTCATTTAATCAGTTTATACAATTAATCCCTCGTTTGACATTGATTACTTTATGATAATATTAAATGTAAATATACAGAGATGATATTCTAGGCAACTTTTTAATGTAGACTAAACTGCGGAAATCTATATTTTTTACATACTTCAGATATTAAAAAATACATCAGAAACGTTTGAAAAATATCCTATCTTTTGATACAGTTGACACAATCAAAAATACGAATTATATTTTTATTTTTCGCAATTAAATGAAAACTTATAATTGTTTCACAGTATTCAGTACTTGTACATGTATGACTACATTTAATCTCTTTTATTATTTTCATTGCATAAGGACTTGGAATATGTATCAAAATTCATTTTATTCATATTTAAGGTTTCGTAATTTAAAAATATTTTAATGTTAGTTTATATAAATTTCAATTGTTTTATTATTATAATATCAAAAAGTGATTTAAGAAATTCTTTTATTCTCAATTTGTAAATCTATTTAATTATTTTCTATTTGTGAAATTTATATATGAATTAATAATTGTATAATTTTGAACATTTCTAGGTTCATTTAGATCAGTTACTTTTTTACCATATTGTCTTAATAAATAAGACAGTTACTCCTTGTATGGTCTTTAAGTACTTAAGAATATGAATTATTTAATTTGGATATAGAAAATTTCAATATATATTACTTATATTCATTTATTTACCAAATAAGGTAATTAAAAACCATTTATGCTATTTAATTTCACACACACACACATAAATATATATATATATATATATATATATATATATATATATATATATATATCCTTCAAATAGTACTTATCTCAGAAATTTATCCTATTATTGCTGTCGATAATAGCAAAGGATATATATTGTACCTGGCAGAATTAAAGTTTTGCACATTTAGCATGTTAGGAAAAAAACTATTATGGAAAGAAAAATAACTCTCCTCTAGTTTGATAAATATACATGTATCAAGATTTTTCTACAATTTTTAAGCATCCTCTAGAAGTTGTCTCTTGTTTCTATATATTTTGATATTTTTTACATATTTTGGTAAATATTTTTCTCTACAGACTTGAATTCTCTCTTTATATTCCAAATCTATAGAAAAAGTCTATATTTCCTTCGTAAGCATCTGTAAAGACGTGGCTCAATGATATTTTTCCATGAATCTTTTATTTTTTTAGAATTCTTATATATATATATATATATATGTGTGTGTGTGCATGCGTGTGCGTGTGCGTGTGTGTGTGTGCTTTCCAAACAGAAAGAATATTTCACTATAAGGAAATGATAAATATTTATCTTCTTAATTTTTAAATTATGAGCTACATAAATTTAAATTTGAGTAAACTTTACTCTTCTTTTGGTTCTTAAAACCCTTATTTTTATTCCTAATGTTTAATGGAAAAAATTCTTTAAATATTTCCTAATTGCTATGTCTAATAACTGAATGAAAATAACCAGTAGGGCTCTCTTGTATTGTATAATAAAAAAAAACTACACCTGATCACAAGAATAAATTCAGTATTTGATTATGATAATCGGATGCAATTATAACACTTTTTTGCTATTAAATTACCTTTTACTCCCTTTTTCATGTTACACATCTCATGAAATTCAAAGAAAAGGTTTTAAAATTAAATTTTGTATAATTTTAAACAACTTAAGTTACATCTTGTATTAGATTTTTATCGTCAACCCTTTTTTGTTATATATGTGCATAAATATATTTATCTTTATATATCTATCAAGCAATTTGCTGTTTTTTAAAACAAAGTACTATTTCACCTAAGAGACTCATCATCAAAGTTTCAGTTCCGCTTAGTCATTGGTTTGAACTATTATCATGTTAGATTTATTTTCCTTCCAAGACAAAAGTTCACTATCAAGAAAAAAAAAAAAAGTTTGATAATCCGAGCAAAGGCTGCTACTAAAATATTCATCATATGCCTTTATGCCCCACCTGTGCATCTTATTTATAAGAGAGACAAACATCTTAGCAATATAAGCATCTAAAAAATTGAGGTTAGATTCCAAAACAATGAAGCAGAAAGATTATGTTTAGATTTCGATAGTAAATTCTGAATGTTATTAAAATAATTAACGTAATTATTAACAATAATAAATGAAGATAATACTATAAATTTAAAAATTCATTTGTATTTATTTATTTATTACCAAAACGCTAACTAAAAATATTAACAATGCGTGTCATATTTAATGCAAAGCTTCTTGCATGTAAAGCCCTGCTTAAGAGTTGTAGCTCTAAAATATTTAGTTAATTAATTTCAAAAATATATAATTATAAATTTCCCCAGCATAAAACTATAATTATACTCCTTTCCACATCATTTGTTATAAGACTGAGGAATAAATATTTTTAATAAAATTTAAGAAAAAAAATAAGTTTTAATTGAAGCTACATAAAATACTTTAATTATTTTAACAAAAGTTTCGAAATATTTTTGAAAAGCATTAATAGCATTTTCTCATTAATGTTCTTCTAATTTTTAACAAGCACTAATTTAATTTGTTGAAAATTGGTCTTATAATATAAGAATATTCATAACGATGTCGTCCTGTGTGGCACATGTATTGTTTTAAAATTTATTTCTCTTACTTATAATACTAACACTACAGAGACATTTGAAAAGCATTAAATTTTCGTAAGAATCATTATATCTCCACCACATATAACTGAACATTATAAGAAACTGAATTTTAAATAAAACACACTCAAATGATATTCTATTTGAATCAATGAATTATGTTTGTGGATATACTATAGGTATAATGAAGGAAAATGATCAGAATTGGAAAAAATATAAAATAGTATGATAAACATTAGAATAGTTTGTGCGTTAAGAAAGTTAGAAAGTAAAAGAAAAAATTCATCTTTTAATGAATTATTAATTATAAGACTGCACGTTCACGAAATTTGAATACCATTTTAAAAATCCTGATTACAGGAAGTAATTTCTAGTTTCTTAACAACTGTAAAAAATTCGTGTGTGGAGACTTCATTTCCTATCTGCAAATGCGTAAGATATATTTTTGTATCATAAAATCTACATTTACCTCAGAATTTTACAAAGCTTCAATAGGTCTGTTTTTATATTCTGATTGAAAATCTTAAAAAAAATTATAACACTTATCAAACGTTTTCAGAATTCAATTTTGCTTAACAGTGCAATCATTTTAAGTTACTTAATAAATATAGAGATATTATATGTCGACACATATCGATAAATTAATTTTATTACACTATGAACTATTGGATTAATAATGTGATCTGCAATAATCAGAATAAAAAATGCTTATGTTAGAAAAAATTTAAAGATTTTCATTGTACGAGTAATACATGTCTTACTAATTATCAACATATTTTTAGAAACGCAATTTTATCTTAAATATATAAGTTTTTTTCCCCTATAAATGACATGTTTTCAGTTGGAAATTCTTATCCTAAAACATCTTTTCTTTTCTTACTAATAATGAATTTAACAAGGGAATCATATTAAGTATGAAATAAAGTTAATAGACTGAGCATCTTTAGGGGAAAGTTTTGAAAAACATGCCAAAAGTAACAATACGGTTCTAGACAAAAAGTAAAAAAATGGTGAGCATAAAAAATGTGTTTTTTCACCCGTTATTTAATTTAGAATGAATGCATTTTTATGTCTTACAAAAGAAGTTTTTAATATGTAATCTTACATCTCACGAGTTAGACCACTTTTTGAAAGGCATTGTGTTTTCGCAAAAACTCTCATCAAATTTCGCTTAGAGATGATTTTTTCTTCATTTGTAATTATAAAAGAATGACAACTACAAGAAATGAACGTTTCTTTTTTTTCTCTCGTTTCTAATTATTGTTGACATAGATACAATCACAATTTTAGCTCTGACGCGCAGAGAATCTCTGTGAGATAAATTACAGTCACCTTTAGGTAAATATTTAAAGAATAATAGTTTGCAGTGACTTTTTTAAAAGTTTTAATTGTAGTAGTCAATTTTTTACAAGAGGACTCAAATGTTGTGAAAGTCTTAAGCAATTATTCTATTTTCAATTACATGGTGGGATTCTTTGTAATTATTTAAGGCAATTGTTGTTTCGATAATAATATTATCATGATCTTAATACTTTAATTTAACAACTTTATAATTTTTAAGCATTTATAAACGACGATATTTTTTATCAATTACTCTTCATTGTTTATGAACAAACCAACATATATATATATATATATATATATATATATATATATATATATGCATGTGTGTGTGTTCTGCATAATATTATCGACATCAAATCAGCACTTCTATGTTGAAAAGTGTAAAGAAGAATTTTAAAAATTTTTAATGTAATATATATATATATATATAACATCAATTCTGGTATTGAAACACATACCATATCAACATATTCTTTATTAAAAATTGTAATTATAGTTATCTTTACATTCGAGTATTATTTCTAAAAGAACTAAATTTAGACATACTATACATGTGTACAAAGAATCTTATGTTCTAATGGTTATCTTAAGAATTGTGATACATGTGATTACAAATTTTAAAAGTGAACATATACTTAAACGTTGTACTTATTATGCAATTCTTGTCATTCTTTGTTATTTTTCTTGCTTTGTAACAGAGACAAGAAGGAATCACCAGACCATTTAACGTTTTACCAGTGTTTCATAATCCAACATTTATGCTTTCTATTAAATTAAAATCACTTCTTCCGATTGGTTTCACAAATAAATACTTTCCTTATAATAAGGTAATCTCTTAATCCTAATCTGACGAGTTATGGCTCTGTTGTTACGGTCAATGGTCATGGTTATGAGGCACAGTACAGTGAATTTCACTTTTTTCAATAAAATAAGCAAGAAATTTTGCTGGAGATATTTAGCAATTACGTTTATATATTAAATCTGAAAATTTATCGTTGTTCTTGATGATTTTAATAATATGTTAAATATATCATAAGAGAGATTATGTATAACTCTACTAATCAGTTCTCTTTCCTTTCTTCTATTTTCATATCTCCTTTCGAAATATTATGACAGATTTCGTGCATATGCGAAATACCTTCATTATAGTTGTCTAACAAACGATATACAACCAAATGCATTGTGTAAGAGCATGTTTTTCTTCTAACGGATAAATATTTTTAAAAAAATCTAGCATCCTCTTTTTAGAATATTGTTACATAATACAACCCTTCTTTGATTATAAAAATGTATTTTTTTTTAATTTTAATGTAGTATATATATATATATATAAATAATTTCATAATGAATTAAAATTTTATTAAAATTCTGTTTCTTAAATTATTTTTGCTTTCTTACACCACTTATTCTTAAGTAATTTAATCAAATTATTTATCAGTAAATCTCACAAAAAGTACTATATGTTAGATTTTATAAAATCAATCCTATTGTAATCAAATTCATTTTGTGATTCCCCGCCTATCTTTCAAGAATAAATTCACAATCTCAAGATGTAAAATAAGTAGATATATTTGAAGTATTATGTAAATTATGTTGAAATACTCAATATTTTTTTTCTTTTCATTTCACTAAAACTTGTACCACTTTTCTTAAGTGGAACAAAAATTTAAAGGAAATATCAAATATAATATGGAAATTTCCAAAACTAATTTGTGCACAGGTATATAAGAGCAGTAAATATAAAAGATGTGATTAACTTATCGTTGCTCACTGATAATTTTAAAGATTATTTTCTTGAGAAATTTAAGATAATTATTGTGAAGAACATTTTAATATTATTTGAGAGTGAATAAAGGATAAACTATTAAAATGCGTGCTTCTAAAGTTTGCAAGTGTAAATGAGATATTTAACGATAAATCATGGAGATTATTTAATCATACTTTACACAAAACATATTTTGATTGATGGAAGTTTGGTGACTTACCTAAAAATTTAAGAAATTTTATTTTATTACTGAAACTGGGCATTTATAAGGATAAATTTCTCTACAACATGTTCGTCTGACTAGCTAAGCTTAAATTTTTTATTGGAATTTTTGTGTATAACTTTTCCAATTTTTATTAATGTCTTATATTTTGACCTATATATTCTAGAATCAAGCTATATGGTATTTGTTTCGTTATTTTCAATTTTATCATTTGACTTTGTATCTGAATTAGTATCATTATTCACGTCATAATTTCTTCCTAGTGATTCTCGTTAATATATATATATATATATATATAAGGAGTATCATAAATATTTAACTATCACTAAAAAATAACCTGCTTACCTGGATAAAATTCGATCCCAATGTACATTTTGATGTAAATTTAATTATTAATATTGTATAGCTTGAATTATTCCTATAAATAATCGAGATAGAGCTTCATTTTACTTTATTATTGTTAAGACTTCTGCGTACACTGACCATCAAATATTATACATTTCTTTTAGAGTTTCTTGACTTTTCAAAGGCCACAATTGTAGAACTCTGCAGAAAACTGAACTCACATAAGTGTAACTCATTACGTTAATCTTAAAAGTAAAACTCATTATATAACTCAGACAAAAAATAATTCATGACATTTATGTAATATAAAACTTCTTATGTGTAACTCAGTTTCAAAAAATTACTTTAAAATGCAGAGGAAACTGGTTTGCTAGTCATTATACTTGTCTTCGCTGAAGACATTTTGCTTATAATTTTTTGAGTGTGATAGCAGTTTAAAATGTAATACAAAAAGTTTTGAAACTCTAAAAACTGAAAAACAAATTTTAGAAATCTAATAATTTTCATAAGTACGTATATCAATTATTTAAAGCAATTTCATTTTTTTAAAAGTAGCATTAACGTCATTTTCCCTCGTGTTGTAATATAATAAAGATATTTTTTCTTAAGAATAGAACAAAGTGTACTATGGAATAGTTTTTAATACAAAACATTACAATGCAATAAACATTACACCTTAAGATATCATAAATTAATTATTCATAGATTTACATATATATGACATGTAAAATAATTTTAAATCTAGAGCCACCATGAATACTACGTTTCGTTTTTCAGTTTTTATTCATAGCTAACCGTAACAAATAAATATTTATACAAGGGTGATATACAAAATAAAAAAAAAAAAACCAGATCATTATTCTGAATAAAATGCTACATCATAATCACTGATACAATATTAAAGACAGAGATAAATAATATGTCACCAATTCTTATACACAAATATATGATTGGTAAAATAATCCTCACATTTAAAATAGCATAAACCTACATTCTGGTTGCAGGGTAATTGACAGTTTTCCATACCAGGCAAATATTTTCACGTAAGAATGGATCAAAGCATAAAACATCACTGACCATTATTTTTCACACAAAATGTTACCCCACGATCGTTGTTACAATTTTAAACCCAAAGATGGGCAGTTATTTCTCCATTGCTGCACTCAGACGCTACATCTTGGGGAGAGCACGAGCGAAAACTGCATCTAAGGTATCACAATACAGGAGCATATAACATGAGGTAAAGATAGTCTCTTCCACTAGAAAGAGGTGAGGGAGTAGCATAAAGAAAGAGGGAATCTAAATCCGTTTTTGAAAGTTTTACGACAATGGTCAGGCGCTCTGATCCCATCCCAAAATCGTGAAAGGCAGGAGAAAAACGTTGTTGAAGTAAGCTTCTTTCGAAAGAAACGCTCTATCTTGCTCGACTCTGACATACAATCTTTACAAAACGAAGTATATTTTTGTATATAAGTTAAGTTCAAAGATTTTTTTAAGGTCTTAGAAGGAGTGCATGCAAGCAAGTGAAGAATCGATGAGTTTGGATGATTTTTTTTCTTGTTGATAAAGAAAAGTTGAAAAAGCTATTTTGAAGTTAGAGGTTGTTATTTGATCAGTTTATGAATCTTTTACATTTATATAAGTTAATTTTACGCTGCATTTTTAGTTGAGAATGTATTAAGTAGTAAAGCTTAGACTAAATATTTATTCTCAATTTTTAAGACCTAGCATCCATTTGAAGAAGATGTTGTTAGAAGAGAAGTTCCATATTATTCAAAATCTTCTCAAACTCAATAGTGTTTTTGGATTAGAACCAGCGTTATCAGATCATTTTAATTGAATTATACTTTTTTAACATTCACTATACTTGACTTGTAAATTATATTGTTACTGTAATTCATCAAACTTCTTATGTATTATTGCTATATGATAAGTAAAATAACTTCATTGATTGATAGTTATTTACTCATACGGTGACTTAAAAATTTTCTTGTTTCAGTTTATTACTCTGGTTTTTCATTAAAAATAATAATGTATAGAATATCAATAAATGCAATACACTTTTAATGATAATAAAAATGTTGAAACCCACTGATAATTTCAGATGAAGTCTGAAAAATAAAGTTTAAATAATCCTATATCCTCATAATATGCATAAAAATTATCATTTTAAATATATACTATAAAGTTAAGATATTAAACGATAATTAAAACCTGTTGTATGTGTACCCTTGAAATTTGATTAAAAATTAATTTCCATCAGCAGTAGGTAAAAAAAAAACTTTAAGTCTCAAATATGATATTTCCGGCTATCTGTTAGCTGAGCAGTGAATGACTGCTAACACGTTTGAGAACACGTTCAAACCTTAAGCTGGAGTTTAACTGAAATAATAACAAATTGTGATTAAAATTTTCCTCGTTATTATATGTTTCTCAAAGAGCACGCATGCGAAACTCATTTATATGCGAAAAGAATCAAGGTAGTATATTATGTTCAAATTCACTTAACACACTACATATAGTTCCATATATACCTAAATTAATATTTAAAGAGAGTTATATTTTGTTCGTGTTCTATAATTCCAGTCTTGTTGAAAATTGCTTAATGGAATTTAGATTGTGAATGTAACCCAGTAAGAAAAAATGTATCAAAAGCAAAAATTTTAAATAGACATAAATAAAAAGTTTGAATTGTTAAAAACTACATTTCTTATATTATGTGATAAAAAGAAGAAGAAGAATTAAATTCTGTTCTTTTTCAACGCATTCACATTAGAAGTCACTACTATAAATCGCACTATCTCTATTAGATTATATATTTCCATATATATCTGAAATAATATCTTCTTAGTATGAAACATTCATAAATATTTTATTAAAAGGAATATGTATTTATACATTTATACTTTCATATTTATAAAATATATGTTTCAATCAGAAATAATCTCATTCCGTCTGAGAATCTGCAAACTATTTTCAAAAGAAATATATTGCTTATATTTCAGAAAAATGTAATTTTAGTATGCATTTATATTAAAGTAAAAGAATTGTTTTCGTATCTGTTTAAACTTAAATATAATATTTTCTTCTCGAAGATGAAACATTCTAGATTTAATAATTATTTAAATTAAGTCCATTCAATAAGATTTGTATCTACCTTAATTAAAATATATCAGTGCACAGATATCCGAAATATCTGCTTTAGATACAGATTTCTGAATTCATCTCACAACCACACGTTTAACTATCGTACTGATACGCTTTGATACTATCATTTGGATCCTATGCGGTATTGTCCCTCTTCATAAATAGCTTAACCAGGTCGCTTGGGATACTAGATTAGGGAGAGCCAGATTAAATGTTCCTGATACTCAACAATATCGGGTGACTGTTTAATCGAAAACCCGCATAACGCAGAAAACGTGCCTGCTACATGTAACATACAAAGGATGAAAGTACAAGTTAATAAGAGATTAAGCCTTATACTGCCCTTATCCGTGAAAATGCGATGATCTCTTCTACCGCCATTGACGATCCTGTGTAATTAAACATCAAGCCTAAAGGCAAATGTATATTAAAGTTTACATGATCCCTTCAGATATTAGAGCTTCAGATCACATTTGTTGCACTACGTAACGTGACAGAAGCATTAATATGCCGTGATTGGGCACCGTAAATTATGCTTGATACAATTGCAATCGTATTCCTGGCGATTTAATTGTCTACAAACACTGTAGTTGCCTTGTTAAACTCTGAACAGAGTTAGAGTAGAACGCAGTGTTATGTTGAAGCTACTCTGGTACGCTTGTACTATTTATATAGAGTGAGGACGTTTGTTGCTCACGTCCCTTCATATGTTTAAATTTTTTAAGTAATGTTGTTGATAGATCTAGGTGAAGAGATAAATAACGAATATAAATATTGATGGCGTAAGATTCAATATTAATAAATTAATTAAACGTTCTATTATAAGTGATATTGATAAAATTAATATAAATATATTATATTAACTAGTTTTAATTTATTTTCAAAATGACGTTTATTGAATGATTTCATTTAATTAGTGAGTTTTATAAACATATTCAAGATTTGTATGAGATATAAAAGATATTCTCTGTAATCATAGATATGAAATATCTCAGTAGTATTGTTCTTAATATGTTTTCATATTTCAAGTATTTTCAAAAATCATAAATAATGTAAAGCTTAGAAAATATTTTGCTTTTTATACATAAGCTAAAATAGATAGTTCTCCTTAGCACGGAATTTAAAAATACATTAAGGCATTTTAAATAAAAAAATATACTAATATAGATAGTAAATCTACAAGAAATAACGACTAATGCAAAATTAATACTACTTTTTATTGTTATGTATATAGATACTTTTGCAAGATATGCTATGCAATAACTAATATTTATTTAAAAGCAAGTATTTTTCAGTTTGACTGAAGTATTATGCTTGGTTATAATAAAATGTCATAATATTTTTAAAAATTATGAGTTGTTTTTTTTTAAAAAAAATATTGAGTTCAACAGGGAAGAATTTATGAAATTTCTGTTATTTATTTTTTTATTAAATTCAGCCCAGAGTTATATAAACTCTCTTTAATATATACCCTGAAATAAATATGAAGACGAGTGATAAACAGTACTTAAATGTGGTTTATGAAGTCTTATTTGAATTTCTGTTATATCTAGAGTTTTTCAACTTAATTAAAATAGTTTTGAATCGAAAATCGTGAAGAAGGTTTTGAAGGAATTTAAAGTACTCTTGAATGTTGTGGTAAATTAGAAGTCAAATTTAAGAGATAGAGAAAGGGACTTTAATAAATTCGCTTTCTCCAAATTTCTGAAATTTAATTGAAATTTAAGATAATGTTATCTGATATCCTTTACTCCAAATAACTGTAAATGAACTAACAGTACCTGTAGGACAGCACAATAATTCTTTATCTACGACAATTTTCGTGTATTTAAATATGATATGAGAAGTAAAGCTAGGTTTAAAGTTTCTTAATTTTTTTTTCCGGAAATCTTAGAAGAAAATTAGCTTATCCTTTTCTGAAGAGTAATAGAAGTTGTTTTCTAATTGAGGATATATTAGTTTTCTTGCCTTAAGTGAAGTGTAGCTAATTTTTCGGACTAATGTTTTCGTGAGTTAAGTGTCAATTCAATCAGTGTTTCAGAATTCTTAAATAGTTCTTTTCAGTTTTATCTCACTTTTGTCTCAACCGAAATCTGAGCAAAATTCTAGAAAGCTTTAAAATCTTACAACGAGTACCTACTCTAATATTTAAGAAAGACCTATAAATGTAGTTAGATATACCGTTCACTTAAATAAGTGTTACAGTTTACTTTCAAGCTGTAAGTAGAAATTAAACACACTTTTAGAAAACGATGAGAAATAGAATTCTAAATCATCTATAAAGAATTTGAAAACCTTTTGTTTATACGAGATCTTCCCGAAAGTAAAATTAAAAGAGTTTTTTAGAGATCCTACTGTAAGTCTGTTGTAAAGAAATAAAGCGCAGTTTAAAGAATTCTTTTTTTACGCTTACTTCGGTCCTACGAGCTCCTATTTCGTTTCAATCGAAAAACTGAATTAAATTCGAGCAATTTTCAACACACCCTATCAACAAACACCTCATCACTTGCAAATCACCCCAACTTCAGAAATAAATCTCTCTAAAAAAACCCTACGTTATCGTCTCGCGACTTCTCGAATGCCGGCACTATTCGGATTTATTCGCGAAGAAGGTGTTTTTACAGAAAGCACTTGAGAAGCTGAGTGTTAGGAGCCAAAAATTCATTAGGAAAAGAGAACCCAGTGCAGGTGACTTACTTTTATTACCAGGTTAAATGAAGTGCCAGCGAAGCCGTCGATTACGCAATTGAAGTCACATTACGAAATGGAAGGCTGCAACTTGAGCACCGCTATTGTCTACTTACGAGTCCTTCTTTAGCGGTAGAACGTGATAGGCGTACCCACCGGTAGGATCTTCTGTTTAATTAACAAGGCTGAATTCCAAGTAATGAGAAGCCATGGATTTGATGGAATTACTTCGATTAAATGTTGGACAGTTCCTGGAAAAGACAATTAATGAAGTAAAATTGAATTTTGCCGACATTATTAATATGGATCGGCAGCCTCGATTTTGAGATCCGAACGTCTTTTTGATTAAACATTTGTTTTAATAAGCAACCGAATGGATTCATTTTCTAGATGCTTTATTGGGAAAGCTGTTGTTTTAAAGAGATTTGCTGATTAGTCTTCATCGGGGCGATATTTGGTGACAGATTCTTTCCGAGGAGCTGAAAGCCGTGCTTAAGGATTATTTTGAAGGCCCGTCGAGGTATCTTTCCATTAGGAACTTCGATTCAAAGCTCTAATCAAATGGATCCACGTTTCGCACTTTGCATAATTAAAATCCGGCACTTTGTCATTATATATTTCAGGAATGATAAGGAATGCAGCGAGAAAACACGCCACTTTGTCATAAGATTCGTTGTAATTCATAACGGATATTGCGACATATGAGGAAGTGTTAAAACTCGTGGTGATTGTTTTGATTAATTTTTCGCAAATGTTAGAGTTAAATAACTAGAGGCATGATTCCTCTTGAATATATTTGTTGACAAACAGCGTTGCTCCCTCGAAATTAGGATTTTAATATTACTGAGTGAGCTTAACTTATTAAAATTTACAAGAATAGAGGTTTCATACGTTGAAACTTTTTAATGATATAACTTTGTATTTTTTTTTAAAATATTTTTATAGAGGTTTTTCAAATAAATAACTCCATACGTCTTATTTATTCACACTCCGACGACTTTTTAAATTTATATTCGTGCAAAAAGTTACTATTTGATTAAAATTTTATATATGGAATTATGCTACATTTTCCCCATTAAGCGTGGAAGTATTGAAATATTTTTTTAAATCATGATGAATAGAAATAAAACTCGGTATGAGTTATAAAAAATAAATAAATTGTTGAACTTCACAATGAATTGAAAACAACTCAATAATTAACTATAGAGTGATGCTAAAACATCCAAATTGAATAAATTTAGATATATATTTTTCTTCTACGTGTGGCATTTTAATTTAATTGATTGATTTTGCTTGTTTCAATTCAATTTTTTCTTTGACTTAAATTTTATCGTAACAGATTTGATTTCTTAAACTCAATTTTTCTTTCTCTGTAAAATTTGGAGGGTTTTTAATGTCTTCAAATTGATCTTCAGTATCTTGTTCGGGTTGAAACTCTCCATTCCTATGGTTTGAGGATCATTTCAAATACCACATCTCGTGCAATGTTACATTAGTTTTACCATAAGCAACTCTAAACTTATGTCAACTTGCACTAGAGAAGGTAATCTTAGGAGTTACATGCTGACCTTTTCTTTCGGCATATAGGCCATTTATTTCTGAAATTCGTATTTTTACCATTGAAACACACAAACAAAAAAAGTATATCCGTGAATGCCATCTTTACGGAAGTTCCGTAAGCGCATATGTGTATCTGCTATAGCGTAGAAGATGAGAACATTGCAAAAATACTTTTGCCATACCGGACGCAAAATGGCACAAAAAATCCCTATGTAATGCCCATTTCCGGGTAGGGTAAGTGAAAGAAATCTCAAAAGCGATTTTTTCTCGACCCTTTATTCAAGATATGAATACCAAATAAGGAAAGTCAATGGACACACTGTAGGAGAATAAATTTATTTCGGCAGCCGTTTCACATTTTTTTCTCAGAATAAAGAGATACAGACAGCATTTTATGCTGTTTGTGGTGTTTGTCAGAAACAGACTTTATATACTGACAAACAATGTATTTGTGGTACACTTCGCGGTCGTAAAAAATACTAAGAAACATCTAAATTTTGCTCGTAAATTTAAGAAAATAAGCTCACCTTAAATGCTATGATAAACGATATTTATGCGCAGTTTCCTTTATAGAATCTTACAAAACTTAAAACAAAACACAGTTTTTAGAAAATGTATTGCTTGTTCCTTACTATTCTCAAAGTAAAACTTAAGTATTTTGATTGAGATGAAATGATTGTCAGATATGTAACTATGTATATAATATATTGACACACAATTGAATAAATGTTAGATATTGATATACATAAAATAAACATGAGAACTTGATTAAGGGATTTTTTTCTAACCTCCCCTTACTGCTTTATGTAAATTAAATGACCACAAAGAAAATGTGATATTTATTTAAATGATTGTTTATATAGAGGTAAAATATTTATACTTCGATAATTTTTATTTACACAGTTTTAAATCTGTTAACATATATTATACATTGAAAATATCACAAATGTTACGTTTACAAGAAAATAAAAAATTAAATGTGTTTTTCCTACTTAAAATATTAATCCCTTATATGTAGTGAATTTATTGAAGCTTTTAACTGTAAATGTAGTTTTAAAAAATATTTTCCTTATAGTAATATTATACTTTGAAATGGTTATGTTACACTTTTCACTTTCCTTACTCTTTTGCAATGAACTAGTTGAGATATAAAAGTAACTTGTAATTTATCTGTTTGAATCCAGGCGATTCATAAAATTACTGATTACTGTATTTTAATATAAAATAACATTAACATTGATATGTTACATTAACCTTATGAATACATGCAATAAGAATTTCGTGTAAAATCATTTTCAGAAAAGCAAGAAAAATTATCGCAATCACATCACTATACAAAACTTTTAACATATTAAATGCTTACTACAAATCTTAAATAAATATTAACACTATCAAAAAAAGGGTCAAATTATTTTTGATTGAAATATGTAAATGATATAAGTAAATTTACATATCATTGTGAAACTTTCAAAATACCAATGAAAAGATTTTGATAAAAAAAAAAGTAATTGAGGTAAATATTTGTATCGTGAGTACATCATAAAATTTTCCTCATCAGCTCAATTTAAAATGCGAATATGTATTAATACCCTAAGGGAACAACAATTAATTTAAAATTCGAGTTTGAGAAAGCTCCATAGATAGTAATCTCGAATAAATAACATTGGTGATTAAGTACATTGGGTATGATAAATATCAATATGGGCGTTTGCAGGCAAGGTTAAAGATGAAGCAGTTGCTCCTCCACCCTATGGCTAAAATAATCATGAAAAGGCTCGTTTAGCCCTGAACCTATCAACACTTTCGGTTATCCCACATCTATGATTCAGCTTGTGAGTAATTTTTCGTTCTTTGGAAAGTCAACAGTATATCTATGTATGTCAAATTCATATCGAATTATATGTATTATTTAAACATAAGAGTAGGCGTGGTAAAGATGAATGTGTAAGAAGATCTAGTAATACATCGTAGAAATAATAGTTTCATTGAAAATTGATGATTTTTGCAGATGGAAATTATATGGATTACTTATATAAAATTTTAGTATAATCTCTTCAGAAAAAGTATTGCTTCAGCCATATATCAAAAATCCCTAAGGTATAGCTTTTGAATTATTTGCCCACATTAGTGTCATTACAAAGCTTGGTATGGAGGTTATTAAATTTTCAAATTATTCTGTGACAGTAAGTAATAAAATTACATTTATGGCTATAAATATGAAAATTATGTAACATAAATGTAATTAAAAATAATTTCTAGTTAAATTATAGGTTACATTAAAATTAAGTATAAATGCAAGCTTACTTTTAATATATTTAAAGAAGTTTTGTTTAAAAGTCTCTCGTATATTAAAATGCTTAAGGCACAAAAAGGTCCCAAACATTTCATGAATTTGAAATTTACTTTTATTCTTTTCAGTGTTCTTAGTTCAGTGTCGAGACATCTCATACATTATTTTTATATAGAACTTCCGTAATTTTTTTTTAAAAAAAATGTTGTAATAGAATTTTGACGTAAATTTTGAGTTAACAATCTTTGCGTATAATGATATACAACAGCATCAATATAAAGAAAAAGTAGTTTCTAATCAAATTTTTAAGACTTCCTTTGGATCTTGCTGTGCATTTTATGACATTATAGTTCCTTAAAATTTTTTATTTTCGTCAAGCTAAAGAACATTTTTAAAAATTAAAACATAATATTGGTTGCAAAAAAGTACAGCCATTCTCATAAGATTCGCTTCATAAAAATGTGGATAGAGAATATTTTGAATACCTGATTAAAGAACTAACAAAGTTATGTGATTAGACTTTTTCTATAGTAAATTTAAAATTACTAATTTAGGTGTATGTATTATCATTCTTCCTAAGTTACTATTAACAATCTGATACTTAAAGAAAGGCCATGTTTGCATCATTTTTGGAATGTTTTTTTTTCTTACTTTACCATGAAAATGGTACACTTTTTCTGAAGTTTAATTGTAGTTACTTTTTACTTCTGTAACATTTAATAAATAACATTTTATCCTCTGTACTTATTCATAACTGTCAAAGTTAATTTACTAATTCATGGCAATAAGGATACTAACGTATATCTTATTTTAGATATTTAAAGATACTATCAAAACCTCCTTTAATACGTTAGCGATTACAATTCCACTTTCTATTTTTTCATAAGTTTCTTATTTGTTTTACAACAAAGAATTAAAGAAAACTGTACGAGCCACTATCTGTATTCATAAGTATAGGATTTGGCTGTGTTACATTTCATTAACTTTTCTTATTGTTGTACCAGTAATATGCATAAGTTATATACAAAATATATATCTACTTCATTAATTTGAAAATTTGAACTTTGCTTAAAATTTATTTATTAATCTTTGTTTCCGCTTAAAATGTTGGAAGAGTTTCCAAAAAAATTGATTTTTATAGTTCTTTGTAACTGAAAGAAAAACCATACAATTCATCTCGTAGAGAAAATTAAAACATTTTTACTAACTCAATTCAGATTAATAGCTGAATGTAAATTCTAATTTAAATCTTATTCTGTGTTATTTGTAAAATATTACCTAAACAACTATTCAACTAATATCATCACGTTTAAACGTATGTTATTGTGTTAGTCTATTGTTTCTATTTCATACAATGCACTATTGCTAATTAATATATATTGATACTTATATAATGAATGGAAAGGTATCTTAATTATCGTTATAATGAGCATGAAATTCATTTGATTCATATTATAATGAGTAATGGATTTATTTTGATACAATTGAGTTTGCCTTTTTTAGTTAGAAAACTCTATAGAATAATTAAATATGATATATTCTTTTGAGCTGTATTTGAAAATCTGTTGTGTAGCTTACATCTGTGGTTGAAGGAACTTACAGAACTTTAATCATTGTTCTGTACCGAATTTTCCAGATATATGCATTGAACTATTTGGTTAAAATCAATTTTGTTGAGCTGTGAGCTGTTGAAGATTATTTAAAATTTATTAAAGCAAAAGTTTTTAAACTAATAAAATGGTAAATATTCTTTTTTCAAATGAAAAATAAAAACTTTATATGGTTTCTAACACTATAACAATAGAAAAAAAAAGCTTAGAAGTCAAAATGATATATCTTAGATGTTCTCAGTAAAAACAAAGATTAACTTAAATAAAAGGGAATTATTTTAAAATTAAAAAGAGCAACGCTTGTTTTACTCTTGTGTAGGTGTCATCACATTACTAAAAATTATCCAAGCAGAAATTACATTATTATAGGTCTATTTTGTACTTCTAAAAACTTATTTCTTTATTCCATAAAAAAAATCAATCCGGATAATTGAAACTTCTGCATCAGCAAGGAACTCATAAGAACTAAAACTGGCTTTTAATAGAAACATGCAAATCCTGAATCAAAATTTTCGGGATATAATTTAGTGGTCAAAGTTTTTCATGCTCGTGTGATTTTAATCAAGTAAACTTATTTTTTGAGAATAATTTTTAACGGATGAATGATGGGTAACTTAAGAATCTTTAATTTAACATGAATGACGTTTAAAAAATAAATGCGTGGCCAATTATATCTTATCTCGTAATATTTCTGAATTTAAAGTTTTTGCCAATGTGGTTGAAATATTTTATTATTTGAAGTTTTTTCTTTCTTTATCCATTTCATTTGAGCAAAACGTAATCCGAAAAATTAATACAGAAGAATCGCTAGGAATAAAATGACGTTTTCCTCATTACATAAGCATTCCTTTCTTAATTGTATTAAAAATCTAAATCTAGTCAGAATTATAATCACAAACTTAATTTTTGATGCCTCTAATTTAAAGACTGATTTCATTTTATTTTCAGTGGATGCTTATAAATTTAATCCTTCATGTAATATATTTTCTCATATTATCTTTTGTAATCATTTCCCAACTTGTGATATTTTCTTTTAAATTTCGGAAGAATTTAATTTTTTCTATATATTAAGAGTAAATTCTTTCATTCTAATAGTAAGTAGTAATAGTTTACTTTACTACTTACTATTAGAATAACAACAAATGTAGGTGAATCAAAACATGTAGGTGAAATCTTTAGTTTCAGTTACTGTTCTCCACATTAAAAATTTTCAATATATTTTTAAAAAGGATATTTATCTGTATAGATGTTTTTATTCCATTTATATCTAGTAATTTAATTCAAATTGCTTTAAAAACATTATAATTATTTCTTCATCTACAAAGACTGCATTCATTTAAAATAAAATTTGTCAAATTTACGAAAACTCAGTAGAATTCGAGAAGTCCTAATACATTTAAAACATATGAATGAATTAATAGCATTATGATTTGAACAATATGTACTACTTTATAAAACGCCGTTTAACGTGCTTTTCATTTCATTTTCTAAAATAAAAATAATATTATATATATATATATATATATATATATATATATATATATATATATATGATAAAGGACACAGTTAATGAACTATGATAATGAATTATTTTTAATCAGGAAGGTCATCAAGGTAGATCTTTAAGAGATTAACTGATATCGAGAGAAGGTATCTGTTACTTACCCTCCTTTTTTGCATGCATTTCGTGTAGGAAATCTGTGGGTTCATTTTTCTCGAGACGGAAGTTTCGTAATGATGCTTTCCTGCTATAGCGTGGAGAAAGAGTTTTCTTTAATGCTGTTTTATTTTACCACTGAACTTAATTATGAAGGATATTATTTTTTTGGTCAAGATTCCGGAACTCATGAAGCGAATAACTGATTCATTACATTAACAAAAGTTAAAATGAATAAATCACTAAAGTCTATGAAATCGTTGCTTATTTAAATTACTTGCTCGTAGGTCATTTGAAATCTGTATACAAAACTCCCTGTTTCCTTTCGAACTAGAATTTTTAACACAACCATTATGTAAAACAAAAAAATATATAAGATTGTAAACTAGTATCATAACGTATATCCTGAAAAATATTTAAAATTTTAACATATTACTTTTGTATTTTATGCCTCATATAGATGTAATAAAATTATTATCTTAAGAAATGCGATATTCTCATTACATTCTCAATATTTTTAGTTTTAGTTCAGTTCTTATTAACGTCGCACTAGAAGCAACACGAGGGCTATTGGTGACAGACCTCGTAATTTTGAACCACGGTCAAGTGACGAGGACGACACCTGAGCCGGCACCCCACTCTCCTAACTTCCACACCACGCCAACTTAATATTTTTAAATAAAGGTTGTCAAAAGGGTGTTCAGAAACATCTAAGATGTATATATAATGTGTAAAGAGGAATACTAAATTGGATTTTTAACGATTAAACTATGTTACTTTTAATTAATAAAAAAAAGTACCATAAGCTCCCCATTCTAAAAATGTTTAACATAACTTATTATTTCACAAGGAAATAACCAGCCATATTCTATGACATATATAAAAGCAGATAAAATTGAAAACAATATGCTTATTTTTGTATTTTATAATTTTTTATGTTAAGTTAATTAATATGATAGGCAAGTTCAAAAGTCATATTAAAATTGGATCATTGATTGAGTAAACTCATTAAGTGATTTTTGTATAAAGTAACTCCTTGATAACATATTTATAAGACTCATCCAGTGTTTTTCTCCTTAACTTACAAGTATAATTATTTATGTGTAATTTCAGTATTTTTTTTTTCCTTTTTTACCTGATCAACTGTTTATATCATTAAAACTGTTTATAGCATGACATTAGCGTGCATTCTTCCATTTTGTTGATGAGATCGTGTGATGAACCCTTCTAAAACATAACATTCACTAAAACTTTTTTCACTTGATCCTTTGTACATTTAGACGAAAATTTCTGGAATATTGGCTATTAAAAATATTCATATAGGTAGATATTAGATTGTATAAAACATTTTTTGTTTATTAATAATGAATTGGTAAGTAACTTAAGAAATTCGTAAATTTTATTCACTCTGGTAAGGTATGTAGGACTTTGAACAAAAAAATTAAAATTAAATGTCTTTGTCTTTCTGCAGAATATTGCTATTCAGCTTAAATTGATAGGTTGTTTCATTAAAATTGAATATGTAACATTATTAACAGCATTTTTATTATTCCTGTATTATTCAGAGATATATTGCGTTTTTATAATATAATAATAACAAAATTCGTCTTAAGTACTTCTGATCTGGGGACGAATTTTGTTACTTCAAATCAATTTCAACTTTTCATCATAATAGCTAATTTCCTAAGAATAGAATAAAACAAATTTAAGACGAGAATTTTAGAAACGGTAATATCTTCCGGGAAATGCAAATGAGTCTTACATAATCTATCAAAATGAAAAAGAGAATAATCTTAACACCTTAAAAGTTGTAAATTAAGCCAACTAATTACTTAAGTTCTGCATTTCCTTGAACAAACTTTAAGATATTTTATACGTTCAAATTATAGTTGTATGAATATTAATATACGGTACGATCCAAATATTTACTCTTGAGTTTCTAACCGAAAATTTGCCAGCAAAAAATGTTCTTTACATGTAATTAAAACAAAATAAATTTATATGGATAGAATTAATATTACTTACCTTAAAGCAAAAAAAAATCACCCACATATATAAAATACTTAATTCCTAAACAGTTTCGTTAAAAAAAGGGAGAATGAAATATTTACCTGTTCTATAAGGATAAAACTTATCCCTATTCCCTATCTAGTTTAATTAATACATTATCATACGTTCATTGAATATAAAACAGGACATTGATTAAAAATGAACTTGGCAATACCCATGCGTGATAACTTCTATCTACGTTCAGAAAAAAGATCTTTTGTGCCGAAATGCTTTACAATGCAGTAAATATTTCAAGTTTCTTTTCCCAAAAAGAGCGATGTTAGATATTGTTTCCACCTTTTCTTTTTTTTATCTGATCGTTTTCAAGAAGAATAAAAGCGTTTATGCGTGAATAATAAAAGAGTTAGCAAATTAACTCAGTTAATATTCACTACATTGCTTTGCAAATGTGACGTCTGTCTCTTGATAAACTATCATTCCTTATCTGCCGACTTCATGCGGTAGATTGCATCTTCTCGAAACTTCGCTTCCAAAATAAAATGCAGAAAATATACATTATATTCGCACGTCGGGATACACGAATCCCTCTCCGATATATGCAAGCAACCACGGCGTCTAAAGGCCGTGAAATTCCAGTTTATTGGCTTGACAAGATCTTCGTGATCTGGAGACACACCCTTTCGTGGACCTAGGTATAACGTGACTAGAAGCACCAATCTAATCGTGTGCTGGTCCTTTGTTTGATTTCTTTCCGGGAGTGTTTTTTTTTTTTTTTTTTTTTTGCGGCATGATTCAACGCGGGCTTGTCGGCAAAGTTGGAATTTAGGAACCGTCGATTCTGAGAAAGATGTTATTGGAATTATTAAACATAAAATATTTTTTAAAAGTGTTTACATTAATGTGAAAAAGTTTACATTAAAGATGTTTAATTTAAGAATCAGTAAACACAACTGATAAAAGATCTTAATCCTAAGATATTTGTTGTACTGTCACTATTGTTTTGCGTAAAAAAAGTTTGAATTCCTAAGAAAATTTTAAACATTCTGTTGCACTTAATTCATAATCTTCTAATGCAACTTACTCATAGTTATTAGATAAACACGGACACATAAATAATATTAAAACGATTGTTTCTTCTAAAGCTTATAACTAGCTGAAAATAAATAAATATTTATTCTTTTTGTAGATAATTATTGAATTTTCAAATGTCAGATTATAGGCCATTCGGGATAGTAAAGATGCTTCAAATTCTCTATGTAATTAGTTAATTAAGTCTTGCTAATATTTTGCTGTGTTGTTTCATAACTATAAGAATAATTCATATTTCTGAATAGAGTTTAATACCCTGTTTTTATTTTGAAAATACAAATTTTAAGAAGTACTTCTTTTTTTTTCTAAATAAATAAGAAATAACTCTAATTCCCCAAATTTTTTGACTAAAATAAGAAAAAATTGTGGATATAAAAAATTTAACTAAAATTTGGAGGAACTTAAAGCGTTCATTATCTATTAGAACTATGTAAAATTTATTAAATAGTAATTATTACGATTAATAATAAAAACCTAAAAATTAATTTTAATAAAAATAGATATTATTTTTCGTTGATTTTTCATACTCAAAGGACTAAGATTTTTTAATATTCTATTTCTTTATACCGTAACAATTCTTCTAAATTAAAAACTTTATTTTTCAATGCTTTTAAGAGAATCTATTCCAGAGATTTTATTACAAAACATTTCAAATAATGATCTCAAAAATTAGAAATATATATTCAAAGGATTAATTTTTGTTGATCTGTTTTGTTGTCAAAATATATTCTATTCTCATTACAATGTCTTTCTAAAAAAAAAAAAAAAATTCTATTTTGTCCTGCACTTTTCGCAATTCTCAGCAGAAAAATAATCATAATTATTAAATGCGAAGAATTAAACGAGGATTAAACGAGAATAACTTAATAATTACCTTAACTGTAAAGGCTTAATTATGGAAATGAACGAAAACAATATCGGAAAGATGAATTTAATTAAAACTAAAATTAGATTCATTCGGTCGATTTATTTTCAATAGCCAGCAAGGTGATTGCAATAAAACAATATTTTTTTAAGTTAAAAATTACAAATATCGTTTGTTTAAGTATCTCATTTTATTACATATATATACTATTATACATATATTTTGTTTCATAGCATTATCATTGCAATTTATACACGTTCTCATAACCAATCACTCTTTTTACTTTAATGATATAATAAAAAAATTTCAATATATATTTCAAAGTCAGTAATATTTAATTTGCAATTTTAAGGTAAGGTTAATTCTTCTTTCATCCTTTTGCCCTCCGTGGTCACCAATTATATGACATTTAAAATATGATTTTTAAATCCACTGTCACTGCTACAACGACATATTTGTTTTGCTTACTTGAGCACTTTAATATTAACTGATGCGTGTGTTTATCCCTGCAATTTCTTCGTCTTCGGAATCAGAAAAAAAAAAAAAAAAAACGTGAAACTAGTGAAATTTGTAATATTGCCTCCGGGAAACCCCACATGCATATGGGTGGCTGATTGTTTCGAGAATGGTCCTATTATGACAAATTATGAAGCATAAAATGTTCTTTTTGTTGAAGATTTATGAACTTAAACTTATTTTATATAACGTAGCTAAGGAATAAATATTTTGTCTTATTGCAGCAACCTAATTTTTATAACCATGTGTTTGTACACTTATAACTAATATAGTTTTTTATTTGTTGATTATGATTTATTTGGCTAGAGTGCAAAAGCTTAAAACACATATAGTAATTGTTATAAGATTATTACTCAAATTTGTCTTTCTATTACAATATATATATATATGTATGTATGTACAATTTAAGTAAAAAGATGTAAGTCTCATGAATCTGTTTTGTTTGATTGCTTTGCAATTTTACCGCCGTAAATAGATAACATTTCTTAAACATTTTAAAGATGTTGTTAAATTAAGTTTCTTATAATTATCAGAATCAGGTTTTTTATCACATAAAGATTTATTTACACAGTTTATGTGTAAGTTTGCTGGAGGAGGTGTAAGCTCAGGTGTCACTTACCGAGGCTCAAAATTACGAAGTACTTCAAAAATAGCTCTCGTGGGCTTCCAGTACGACATTAATAAAAACAAACAATTATGTGTAAAAGGAAGCCCTTTTTAGAAATATTTTTGGTTAATTGAATTATATATCATATCCTGCAGTTCTAGGGAGTTTCAATTATGATATTAAATTAGGTTTATTAAAATGATCATTTTAAGAATACTGAAAAATATGAGTGATATAGAAACAGGAAATGCTCGTTAGAAATAAATAAATATAATTTTGATTAAAATCTGAATTACTAATAGACATAACTAATTTCCAAGTTCTTGATTCTTCTCTTCAAATACTAACAAATTCATTGTACGTTTATTTTATGATATTCAAAGTTTAATACTATAATAATGCATAGACAACGAAAGAGTAAAATGACGAGCTTAAAACAAACAACACATTTTTATAAAAACTCTATCACGAAACTGAAATTTAGCAATAAATAAATACTTCGTATTATATCTAAACAGTTAAAAAAATTCTTAACAATACTTGTACCTTTGAAATATACACCATGAAACATTAAAAACAAAGAGAAATAAAAATTAATATGCAAATTTAAAATGAAAAGAAAAGCGTAATATACTATGGAAATTTCCAAAAAAAATTAATTAAACAAAAAATTAATTTGATAACTACCAAAATTATCAAAAAAAGATAAATTAAAAAACCGAAAGAACCAACTTTAGAAAAAAATCAAACAAATGCTGTATGATATATAATATTTAATACTGTAACAGAATTTTCACTGTTAGGCTAGGTTTTTCCAAAATTATTAGCCAAATTATCCCAATTAACAATATATTATAAAAATAGTAGTAAAACCAAAGATACAATTGAACAGAGATCTAAAACTTATACATATATAATTCATTTGGTTGATTAATTTTTGGTTCTTTCTTTTAATTTTCATTGGTTGCAGCGAGGGTTTATCTTTTTTTCTATATACATCTTTTACTTGGTTTCTTCTTTTGCAATATGGTTTATTTTTCATCAAGTTTCTTTTTAATTTATGAAATTTCATATTAGTTTATAACATTTTCCTGTTGGATTTCCTGTACCTGTAGAGCATTTTTAACCTGCTAATCTATTAAAAGTCAAATTCAAAATTTGTAAATGTTATATTTCCTATTTTCAAGGTTTTTTCTCTTTTGTTTTTATCGTTTTCATACCATGGATTGTACTCTTACATGATTTGAATTTTATCTTCTTGCTATTTGTTTTTGATCTATATCTTTCCAGGTGTCTCTTTCTTATTTTCTTTTCTACGTAATTTTTTTCGTATCATTTTGGTCTAATTTTTTGCATTATTTTGCATTAAAAATTTTGAATTTCTTTAATACTTTCCCTATAATCAAAAAACATTTGCAAGTTTCTGTTGCAATTTTAAAAACTTGTGTTTTAATTCATGCTTCTTTATTAATTCAGTGAATTGTTTCGTTATTTTTCAATTACTATGTTAAATTACTGAATTCTTATTTTAAACATATATATATATATATATATATATATATATATATATATATAATGTTATCTTCATATTGAAATTCACTGGATACATGTTCTGTATGTAATATTAAACAACGATTTAAATATAAAAAAAATATGTAAATATTTATTTGTTATATTAATAATTATATACATTGATAATCTATTTGACAACTTGTGATTAGCGAAATTATTCCTACTAAAAATTTTCATAAATGTGAATGCTAATATTTTCTATAATACACCCGTCCCTCGATTTACACGGTGCTCGATATACACGTTTTCGATTTACACGGTTTTTTAAATTCAAATAAAAAAAATTGTCAAACTGTCAAATTCCGCATAATTTTAATTCATTGATTTGGTAACACCACATGTGCATGTATATGCGTCAAGATTACCTTTCAGTGCGTCGTAATTCACAATAGTACATATATTTTTATCTATTTTGTTTTGTTATATTTTTATCTATTTTGTTATATGTTTATCTATCATTGTTGTATTTGTAACCGTATTATTTATTTGTGATAATTGCGTAATTACTTCATTGTTAATTAGTAGTATAAATTGTAAGTATGTAAATTAAAATTATGTTTTGTACCATTCTCATATTTAATTAAAATTTTAAATTACAAATTAAATTAAAATAAAATACACAAATGAATTAAATTAAAAAAACAAATCACAGTCACTAATTACAAATTTTATTTCTATGTCTCGCCGAAATGAAATCAATACTAATAGAGCAACTACCGAAACAGCGTCTAATGAAATAATATTATCGAGCGATGAAAGTGAAATTATACAAACCCGTAAAAGAAGAAGACCTGTCGTTGAAAGTGATAGTGATAGCAGTGTAGATGAAAACACTTTGAATTTATAATAACTATCTCAATTTTGTTTGAATTTTGTTTTTTATTTTATTTTATATTGAATAAATGATTGAAAACACTTTGAATTTATAATATATATTGAATAAATGGTTTAAAAAGCATGGTTATAGCTGTTTTCGATTTACACGGTTTTTCATACAAAAATTTTAATTTTCGCTTTACACGGTTTTCTCAGGAACCAATTAACCGTGTAAATCGAGGGACAGGTGTAACTTAACTTCTTAGAAAATACAACGAAAACGTATTCGAGGATCATAATATGCAACAAGTAACAATAAAATCACTGAAACATGAATTTAAAAAATAAGCTTTCAATTTTTTTTTTTTTTTTCATGACTGCACAAAATTTTTAAATTTTAATAAAAATACTTTACTATATTCTTTTTTATAGAGTACTTAAAAAAAGAACGCTAATTCTTTTGTAAATTTATTTTAAAATTATTTTCTCAAACATATGATTTGCCTCTCGCCCCCCCCCCTTTGCACTTGCCCTAAGAAAACGTCTACTTTATAAAGCAAGTGTAACCGAATTCAAGCATTTCCTGGTGAGTTTTTCAATAATATTTATAAAAATGTTATTGCAATCGATTCATAATTTTGATTATATCATACTTGCCAGTTTATATGGTTAAAAACCCTCTTGCAAGTAACTCTAGGAAAGCATAAAGAAAAATATATATTTATTTGTTATTATTCTGGTTTAAAATTATTGCTTTTGATTAAATTTAACAAGTCCTTACCATAAACAGTACAATATAATACTTGGATTTTTGAGCATTTTGAATGCAAAAAATATTCTACTTCTCGTATTCGGAAATAAAATACATTAACAACTCATATATTTTAATTATAAGTCATTCAAAAACAAATAACAATTATCATTTTAAACATTTTATACAAATTTCAATGGGGACAAATAATAAGTTGACTCCTTTGTATAAATATCCAAATATAATAATCTTTATTTATTCAAAAAGATAAGATTCGTATTAAATTTCCAAAACAAAAAAAATTCTCCTATTTTACGAAACTTCTCACATGAATTTCGAGAGAAACATGTTATTCAGTCTTGTTGTAATGCTATTTCAAACAAACCTATCTCCTCCCCGAGAATATATCAAGAAAATGTACTAGTAGATTTCTTATATATATATATGAAGAGACTAAATCAGAATATATAAGACTCTAACGTTCTTCTAAAAATGACATAGGAAAAACTGGGTGTAAAAAATTCATAGATACTCAGAAGTCTTTGGAATTTTTTTATTATCATGTATTATCTTTGTTTTAATGAAAAAGTATTTTATTCCATCAAATTGATCAAAAGTCATATCTTAAATTTTTAAGACAAATGTGTCTGTGGCCGAAAATGGAAGAATCTTTATTACATACATTAGCGAAGCATATTTTAAGAAATACTGTTATTCACAGCGTTGCTTGGTTACAATATATTTCTATGCATTCAGAACCTATAAGCGAACGAAATGAAACACCTTAACGTTTTGAGAAATAAAATTTCTAATATCCTCAGAACGAGAACAATTTATTCCTAAATATTTAGAGAAATGAATTGTGAAACTAAAAATTTCTTTGTATCACTCAAAATATTTCTTCGTATGTATCGTCTTATAAATATTTCATTTTATTAATAAGCCACATTATTCAGTTTTTCATCATCGTGTAAAAACATTTTTATGCACTACATAGTCGTAATTAACTCTTTGTATGCATTACGCACAAAGAAAGCTGTTAAAACTTTTGGGAACTGAGATTTCAACTGTGAATGAAATAATCGTTTTGTTTGGTACCTTTAATATGTACACGATAATATTTTTTTATTAAATTATAAATTAGTGTTATAATGCTCTTATATTTAATGAATTACATAATTTAGTAACTAATAAAATATGTTGTTTATTTATAAGCTGTAATATACCTTTTAGATGAATATATCTCATTTTAAATTACCAAGTCTTTTGAACAAAAATTCCAGCTAAATTATTTAGAAATAGTAAAAATTAAACTCTTCTTATATGTTACCAAACATATTCTACCACATTTAATAATATAGAAAATATTTTATCTTAAATTGGTTCACTTAATCTTACTTTTTAAATAATATTTTCTGAGTAAAAGTAAAGTAGTACGCTAAATTCTTATCTCGTCTAGATTCTAATATAAACAGTTTTGTGAAGCCAGAACTTAACTCAAATCTCATCTTAAGTTTAATACAATTAATGTTAGTAATGACTGAAAAGCTTGATTTTAAAGAAATTTAATAAAATACTTAAAAACGCTGCCTTCAGTAAATAAAAGTCAAGTATTTTCACTTTCTTATATTTAGAGAAATATATCAAATAAGAATTTATTTTTATTTCATCTGATTGAAGAATTTATTTTATATGAATTATTTCAAAGAATTTCACATCAATTTTATCCAGTTTATTTCCGAAAATGTAAGAAGAAATCGTCTTCCTAAAAAAGTTATGAAGTTAAAAAAGGTGAAATAACTAAATAAACCATTTTAAGGAATACTTAATGGTGTACATTTAATGTCTATAACTAGGCAATAACATACTTGATACGAAATCAATACAAATAGTAAATTATGATATAAGTGTTATAAGATTTCTTTGACACGCACACTCGCTGAACAATCCTTCTTTCTTCTTTGATGTCTTTTCAATATACCTTAAAACGGTATTGATTTTGTCCAAATTACACTGATTGTAATAAAAAACATTTCGTCTTCATTGACAGTATATTGCTTTACCGAATATCTAAAGTTACACAAAACTTCTAATGAGTGCAACCTTTTCTATAACTCTTAATCTGATTATTCCAGAATCCTCATTTGTAAAATAATAGTGTTGAATAATGAAAATACTTTCAATAAAATTCAATATCAGAGACAGTGAATTAACTTCAAAACCAAAAAAACTTAACTATTCTTCCCTGAAAGAAACTCAAGCAATTACATCATTAAAGCAATAATTTGATTTCCATCGAATCATCATTCGAATGTGACATTTTTCTTTACATTCAAATGTAATCTTTTCAAAATAACATTTGAATGCGCATCTTTCTGATACAGAATTCGAAAAATGAATTGTGGTCACAACTATAATCTTACTTTTACAAAGCATCTTTCTTTTATCGTCTGCTTCTTCAGTATTTTTTTTAAAAAAAATGACAAAATCATACAAAGTAAAGCTTGAAATATTGAATTGAGAGAAGACGAATATATAAACTTTATTTTATCGACAAAATCTGAAAATTTCTTCGCTCTTTTATCTCAACCGATTGAAATCGGGAATTCTTTAATGTCAACTCAAATTACACGTGCTTGGATAGAATACCCAAATTCAATTTGGTGTCTTGTATATATCGCGCCCTTGTGAGTAGTATTCGTTGACGGATATTTCACTCCTTATTTTTTTTTCTAAATTTTTCGATCTTGATAAGCTAAGAAGTATTTCTTTACGATAGTTTTTTTCCTTCACTTTTTTTTCCATTTTTATCTTTAGGATTTATGCAGAAAGTCCTATCGCTCTCTAGAGGAAAAAATGCTGAAAGAACTCTGAATTTATTTTCAGTATTTAAGTTTCATCTGCTTTTATCACTATTATTTACTATACATTTTTCATTGCTGTGAAAGCTTTGAAAATAATAGTTAAAAGAATAATTTTCAACATGTGAAATAGAATGCTGCAAATATCTTTAAAAAATTATTTTTCTATTGAAAAACTGGAAAACTTTTATGTTATTTCAAATCACATTAGTTACATACAAAAAATATAATTTTAAAGATAGATTATTATTTATGAGACCTTATTAATATAATTATCTATAGCACCGTTTTTAGTAAAAAGAATTGCTTCAAATTATTTATTTCTATTTCGAAGAAAATTTCATTAGCATAATATGAATTAAAATTATGCTATGAATTTAAGATTATGCTAATTCTGATAACATCAAATTTGGTTGGTAAAACTAATCAGTTCAATTAAATAAATAAAATTTTAATCAAAAAAATCATGAAGTTACTTATTAAGAGTATGATAGCTGATTACATATACTATAAATTTCCTGCAGGTCAAAAATATTTTTCAAATTTTATTTCTAAAAAATGTACACAAACTCTTATGCAAGTAGTATGCATAATTGCATAAGAAAATGAAGTCAGTAATAGGAGTGTGAATATTTTAGTTAATTTTCCTTACAGTATGTTCAATGAGATAATCTCATTTTCCCAGAATTATTTAACTAAAATATCGCTTAAATTTTGGAGACTATATGTATTATTAATGAATCTAGGACAAAAAAATTACTAAATATTAGCGAAGACTAGACATATTTTAGTTTCTGCTAAAAAAATTAAATTTCAATGAAATCTTAATAGATGTAGTTTTTCATGTGTTATTTATTCTTACTTCTACGTTAATGTTCATAATTACAATTTATTTTACCCATTCTCTGATTCTGATCCAAAAAGTTTACTCAAGTAACAATTTTAGTAATTTTCTACATCATAGCACTTTGACTTAATGATAAAATTGTAATTGCATTACATGTTCTAAGCATCAGTATTTGAAATTCTTTCTATAATTATCTTACATTTATGGACTTTCTGAAAAAATTATTATTTATGTATTTCGAAAGGAATAAGTTTCGAAAAGAGCTAACACAAAGTTAATTTATATTCCATAAGAATATTTCAGTCTGAAACAGTATACGACTTTGAGCAAAAATTAAGTTACTCTAAACATAAATTTCTTTCAAGTAATTATATCATTTCGTATTATATTAATGAAACATGGCATTCCATTTTCAAAAGTTCAACTTTTACTCTTATACTTCAGAAAAGAAACATTTCTCTTTAAATGCAAGGAAAGTGTAACTGCACAGAAATGAAGTTATCACTGAAAATATAAGTTACGGATTATTTAAATTTATATTAGTATTTAAATGCGGAGACAAGAAAAAAACAAGAAAATTGAAATGAAAAATACCCGATCAAAATACAACGACCGAAAAAAAATGTCTATGACTTCTTTGAAATACTTCTTGGCAATAATTTACTTAATTTGTTTCAGCTTGATTCAGTTCTCCGTATGTAAGTACTTTCAGCGGAAGAAACTTTTGCAGGCGGAAACACGTAAATCATTTCTAATTACCATTTCCCATTTTAGATGAAAGAAAAGAGCCGAAACCCCGAATTCAAAATTCAGTTGGCGAGCGTATTACCCTGTTCGTCAATGCTCTGTGTTAAAGCAGTGGATTTAATTTCTTTCTGATGGTTCAGATTAACATTCGTCGTCACAAGTTATCTCAGGAAAAGAAAATCTTTTTGAAGACGCCTCTTCTATAACACATTTTTTTTGTTCGCGCATTCCCCTTTTTCGATAATTATACGCATCTTCTAAAGAAAGGGAGTATTAAATCCTTAAAAGAACAAAAATATATTCATATACACATATGGATATATATACGCTTTTATTCAATACCTACATCACATCTCACTCTTCTTTGTATGTATATAGATATATACAAAGTAGAACATATTGTATGTAAAGGAAGAAGCTTGGTATCTCTCGTATAAGCATAATCTCTTCATGCCTGATTTCCCGCATGGCATACCTACGAAAGAACTGATTTACATATTCAACTCTCGCTCCTTAATCCATAGGATGAAGCTCATCCTGATTGCATGATTTTGCCACTGGTTGGAATCTCAAGAGAATACTAAAAGACAGTATTTTTTATTATTTAAGACTTTGTCTCCTGGAATATATGAATAGGGCCCTTTTTACTGTGTACTATAAAAGTAATGATTACTTTAAATAAAATAAAAGCTTTTCGGATTCATTTTTTTACGTTCATTGTTAATTCGGGTTGAATAAAAATCAATATTAAACATATTTAAAAAAAATTCTCTGTAGCATATAATTCCGTGACGTAAGGTATTGAATGAAAAATATTAAACCGGGAAATAGTTATAACATTTTTTTTTTTATTTCATATTAATTATGTCATATTATTTAAGTTTATTACTGCAGAATGCAGTGTTCAATAGTAATACAGGATTTCTTTTCTTTGGAATTAAATTGAAATTTTAAAATTTAAATGAACACGTTTCCTTTCAAAGGTTCGAAAGTTGATACCAAAGGGTGTAAATCAGCGATATAATATAAAATATAGAATGAAAATGTTAAATCGGAAAAGTAGTTAAAGCACCAATTTTTCGTTCATCATTCTCTCTGCTTTTGTCGTTGTAGAAAACATTATTCTTCAGAAATGGTGGGCCATTTAATCCTTTGGAATTAAAATGAAATCTTAAAATTTCATTGAGACAAATTATTGTTCTTTCATAGATTTGAAAGGCTCATTTCAAAGTTTATAATTCAGTGATGTAAAGTGTTTGAAAAATACTAAATGGAAAAATAGTTATAAAACGAATTTTTAATTCATAGTAAATACATTATATTTTCTGTCTTTATAGAATATATTATTCAATAATAGTCTTGCGACTTTTTTTTCTATGTAATTAAAATATGATTTTAAAATTTAATGAAAATGGATTCATTTTCTTTCAGAGAAAAAATGATGCCCTCTATGTTAGAGTAAATTAAAAATATATTTTGCTCATTTACAAAATCAATACTTAAATAATTGTATTCTCAAATTCTGTTGTGCTTATCAAAAGTTTGAAGAAGGCCCAGAAAATTTTAAACACATATCTAATAATATGCACTACGGAATTATCTCTTACCATTTCTGTAAATCTAAGTATCTCGCGATTTATTAACTTACATAACATGGCCTTTTTATAGCTTTTCTTAATAACCTTTTCCCTCAAAAATATGCCAATATATATATATATATTCTCCTTAAAATTAATTCATATTGATAATTATATTTTAGAATTCTAATTCTAAAACTTCTGGAAGTTTATAGTTCATTGTTACATAAACAAAGATCTGTAATTTCTAGGACTTTTAAAAATTATATAAAAATTAAACGGAGGTACTTTTCCTAATATCAAAATAAATTTGTTAGTACAAAGTCTTCATTTAAATGGAGAATTTTCTGCATAATTTTTATTAATTACATTTTGAGTAAAAAGATATGCCATAGCTTATATATATATTTTATTCCTCCAAGTATAAGTTGGTTTAAGTTGTGTAAGTGGGGGAAGAAAATGTAACTCAAAATACATTTGTATTAGTGTAATTAACATGCAAAATATAAAAAAAACTCAATAACTTAAACAGAGTTGCTGATAAATTTTATAAAGAAAGAAGTTTTAATGTGCTATTAGTTCAAATGGATTAAGCAAAAATTTTGTGCTAGAGGATGTTTCAATGAAAAAAGTAATCCATTGTGTTGTCTCTTAAAAATTACTCTCTAGAAATAATGATAATTTCATTAAATCCCTCTTAAATTCCTGTGTAAAATAGCACAAAATTGTTTTATCAACAAATTTCACCAAGTTTTATTTCAATGATTTTGAGACAAATACAATCAAAAACCTTGTTTTGTTAAACAAACCTAGCATTCTATTTCAAAAGTTTGGAAAGGGAGTTAATTCTTCAACATGACTGCGAATACCCTTTGTCCACGTGACTTAAAATGGCCACGTGGCTTTCTTGAACAAATTTTCCTTTGTTTTAAGCTCTTGTTCTTTAAAACGTCATCCTAACTTTGGCAGAAAGGCCATTGTTTCCACTTTTTAATGAAGTATTCATATCATTTCATGCAACGGCCCCAAAAATTATTATTATTGCTTTTATTATTTGGAATGAAAAAATTTTTCCTTTTATTCCCCATTGTTCAGTCCCTCTCCCTTTCAGTTCCAAATTCCAACTCTCCTCTACTTGGCGTTATCGAATCAGAGCACATGAGTTCTAATGATCCCATAGAAATTTATTCAACATTAATGATTTTAACAAGTAGGGCGTAAAATTTTGAGCTTTGAAGCAAGGAACAAGGGTAAGTGAGACTGAGGATTGTATTTAAGAAAGGGGGAAAGACGGAAAGTTAATGTTTTGATTTTTGTCTGCGGAATCCTTAGTGCTTTTAACTTCTGCTTCTTTAAAAGAAGGGGGAGGAAGAAATGAGAAGGAATGGGGTCTATCCAGCAATTATATTTCATCTTTCAACATCAAACAATCTATCAAAATGCTTAACAGGGCGAAGAGCAATTAAGTGAAGTAAGTAAGAATGACTTCGCAAGAGGCTGATATGTGTAGAGAAAAATATATTTCACCAAAAGAAAAGAGAAAATTTAATTGATTAGAAGAAACTTCATGCCTGAAGGGGCTTTTTACGCTTATTTCCTAAAATTTCATAAATGGAGCAGAAACAGCACCACTGGCTTAAATGTATTTCAAGTACACCTCAAGCCTTATCACAAAGAAAAGCATTTTCTCATTACTAGAGCTTAATGTTGAACAAAATAAGGCTACATATTATAAGACTCCTAATAACTAATAGCGGTGATAATTTATTAGAGCATTGTGAAAATTAAAACTTGATTGAAACACATTCAACTCCTTAATTCAAATAATGACTTATTTGATTTTATTCATGAAGGTATGAAAATATTTATTTCGATTTATATTGAATCGAAAAATTTAGTATAGTTAATGGAAGTGTAAAAAAACCATTAGCAACATCAAAAATTATTTTTATGTTTTGAAGTATATAGAATTTTATACAAATTTCCAGTTATATGAAAAAAATATTGATAGTTTGAATGCATTAATCAACGTTTACATTTGAATTTTTTTGTAAAAGGCTAGTATTACTACGAAAAATGTGTCTTACGAATTTTTTTTTAATGTTTTGAGACATTAACAGTAATATCCAGTTTAAATTTTAACATTTCTTGATTAAATCGACTGAGTTTGTTTCTTTTTTAATAATTCGAATTAATTTAAATTTTCCATTTTAAAATACTGTTTTTTGAAGTAACATAACATTGTTTTTAAAAAATGTCTATCATGTGTTTATATTTCAATTATCACCATGTTAAAAATATATATCTTACAATTACGAGTAATGAAACAGATCGACACGAATCATTTTTGAATTGTCTAAATATAAAGAATATTTTTTTAATTGTTTCATATATATTCAGTACACTAATATAACTTTAAGATACTTTCCGGGTATACTGGGTCTTATATTTTTTCTAAAAAAAAGCTTCGATAAGCAATTAAACATTTCCTTTAAAGCCTCCAACTAAATTTCTGAAACTTGAAATTCCTTTACAATTCCTGAATTCTCGATATTCCTACAAGTGGTTAGCTGGCGACATTATATAATTAAACTCCCTTTCACCAACAACAACGCAAAACAATCTTTGATGCGTGAAACTGAAAGTCACCTAAGCGGAGACACCGCTGTTATCACCTCAGCTAAGGTGACGGAGCGAAACTTTCAATCACTTTGTGATTTCAATCACTTTTATAATAAAGCAAGCGATCTTCTAAATGCCTCATCCGGATCGGAAGCGATAAGAGGACCACTCAATCCTCTTAATAAATATAAAAGTGTCTTCGGCTTGTCAGTTTGATTTTCCGCTAACTCGCATTACTCATTAAGTAAGCTAACACGCGTTCATCCTTTTATTAAGGTGCAGCGTCTTTGTGCAGGGTAATGGATATAAAATTTACGTTATGACATAATTCCTATTATAGAAAATGGGCAATATTTAGAAAGGGGCCATTTAAATATTGCTCAATACCCTGGAGATCTTTATGCTCAGAATTAGTGTATTTTAATAGCACATTCTATCTCTTTCTTTTTTTTTAAATGTTTGTTACTATACCAGTATATGATTATGTTTCGTTCATTCGTGGAAAATAAAAATTAGAAAGGCTATGTATTGCAATTTGACAGTAAGCTTTTATTTTGACATTAGATAATATAAATTGATTTTCACAGTAAACTTTAATTAATTGGCGCAATCTATTACCACTTTTCCCATCAATACGCGACAGGATAAATACCTGTGCCAGTTCAAATTATTTATGTTACGAGTAATTGTATATATATACATGTATATTATCATTTAAATAAATCGTAAGCGCAAATATAAGGTGACTTTTACTAAAAGTTTACTTTATCACTAAACATTATTTCTTTTTCTTTCTAAAGTAATACAAAATTGGAAACAGTCTCATACTCGTCTGGAAACTTGAATAACAGCATTTTTACAGAAGTTTTCTGAAATTATAAATTACTTTCCAAGCATATTAAATTTTAAATAGTTGTGGAATAACTTGTAATTTTTAATAAAATGTAATTTACAAGGTAATAATGAGCAGATAATTGTTTTTCTGTAAAGACTTATATATATATATATACTCGTATGTATACGTTTATATACATTTATTTTGTATGTATGTTTATATTGTATGTATGTAATTTAAAAAATATTTTTAAATTTTTTGTATAAGTGTGCAATAGCATATATGTTATGAATAACTTTTTGTAGATTTTAATTAAATAAGTAATTCATTTTTATTTCTTACTTTATTTTTTAATATCTTAAGAGTATATAAATTACTTATTAAATTCTGTTTCTGTGAAATATCTTGAATGATATTTTTTTAAAACTTATTTGTATTTCCAAAGTATTTCAGAAAGGGAGGTGACTGTATTAAAATCCAAATCAAAATGGTTTTAGAATCAGATTTTGAAGAATCAATATTTTTTTTAACTCCTTTTCAATTAAGTTTTCATTCACAAAAATGACCAGTACTAGGCTCAACTTTTAGTAGACATATTTAATAAATTAAAATCGTTTTAAATTTAATACTAATAAAATGTATTTTCAAGATATATTCTACCACTAATCACATAAGATATATTCTTTTAAAATAGTTAAATATACACAAAGATGCATTCTTTTAAGATATATTCTATACATACTTTATAAAAATTTAAATACAGTTATTTATTCTGATTGCTTATTCGTTTCGTTTACTATTATTATGTAGTACTTTTTTATTTCTTTATATTTATTTTCTTCCATTTAGAAATAAAGGAAATAAGACATTTTATCAAAATATTACTAAAATTACTGCTTGTTGAAATACTTTTGAATGATATTAAATTATTATGTTTGCTATATTTTTATTGATCTTTTCATACTAGAAGCAGCTTTTAAAAATTTTAAAACCATTTTCTGCATTTCAATGCTTAAATAAGTCCTTTTACAATAGACGCAACGTATTATGTACTTCATTACCTTGATTCAAAGGAACATCCGAAGAATTTACAACCGCACTGCCAAATAGACCTTTTGAATATAGAGTTGGCGTAAAACAAACGCTTTAAAGTGGCAGAGATTAATTATCATTCAGTATGTTCCCCTTGCTACTTGCTCCGGAAAGGAGAGCAGAATACTCCTTTATAGGAATAGCTGATCGGGAATCTATTACTGGGATTAGTTCCCTCTCAACTCTCGCTATCAGACCAACGAATGGGAATAGACAATTACGATGTTTCCAGAATGAAATTCCTTTAGAAGCTCGAATTTTGATGATTATTGGAAACACCAAAATCTGCTATCATTTGCAACCCTTCTTTAATTCCCCTATTGTATTTTGGTTTGTTCTTTTGGCAGATTCTTAAATTAAATTATCTGTAACCGTTGTTGTGTAGGAAAAATTATTTTCTTATTATTTTATATTTGAATTGAAACATTTTAGTAAATAATTATTTGTTACTAATATACCCCCATTGGATACTATAACACTTTTATTATTTATAATTCATGAGTTGTTTTGCATACAAAATATTTTTAAGGAAATTTGAAGAGTATTAATTTTTGTAGCACGAAACATGCAAAAATTTAGATTAAATAAAGAATGTTATATTCTTGAAAGGTATAAATAAACGAAATCTAATATAAATAAGTGCTTAAAATTAGACCAAAAAATTAAGTTTCATTATAAAAAATAAAGCTTTAGATTGTATAATAATTCAATAATTTTTTACAATTATTTATGTTAAGTAAAAAATACGTCAATTTTTACTAGCAATGAGAAAATTAAGTATTACATATAAATAAATACAAAGGATGGGATTGTGTTTATAAGATGTAGGGAAACAATCATGATTCACTATACATCTTATTATTTAGCTTATAGATGCTTATGAATTGCGAAGTCTATTTAAATATTCATTATTTAAAAGTAACTAAAACAGATAACTGAATGTCAAAAAGCGGAAATTTAAACGAAATCTTATTATAAAATTACGTATAAATAATACACCATTTTTAAAATAATTCCTGTTATATCAATGAACACTTATTTTTAAGAAATGTAAAAAATAGTGTAAAAGAATGATGAAGTCATGTTTCATAGTTTAATTGTCTTAATTCATTTTAAGTACGTACTTGCTTTCAACACGAAAATTTATTTTATGAACATAGATTGGATAAGAATTTATTCAGTGTTATTTTACTGTATGAGTTATTAAATAATGATAAACATGCAATTATTTTATCAATAGAAATTTTGTAAATTAACGCGATGCTTCTTTTTATAAATCTCATTATCTTAAGATTTCAAGAACGAACACTTGAATGTTTAGTTGAGAAATCTACATATGTAAAATCAATGCTTTGAAAGATTAGAGTTTTTCATATATAGTTATTAAATTGATGGAGAGAATTATAAAATAAGTAGATAGGATTTTCTTAAAGTTCGTTAAGATTTAATTATTGCGCAATAAATCTGAAATTGCAACGAAGTTTTGAAAACAAACTCCTTCCATTCAGCTTTTCTACATTAACCGCCATCTGTTGGCAACTTCTGAATTTAAGCAAATGGAAGTTACAATTTTTTGCTCTACATAATGTATATCCTTTCCTCATTATTTAAACTTTCTCTTGCTGAGTAAGAACTACTTTTCAAAATTAATATTGAACATTTCTAACAAATCATTAAAATTAGAATTTGCTTTGAATGATTTATCAGGTATTTAGTCTCTTTCGAAAATATCCTCAACATAAAAGAAATATTTTGAAGTAGATAATAATGAAATAGATAATAATAGCATCATGAAATAGATAATAATAGCATCATGAAATAGATAATAATTTTATATACACGATTCTAGATTGTAATTCATACACTTTGTTAAGATCTATCTTAAATTGTACTAAGTTGAGTTTAAAATATACATTTGAGAATAATTTTTTAAAGTTTATAATTGAAAAATCGACATGGTACTGTGCTTATAAACCAATAATAATAAAAAAGACAAAGAATACTTTTTACAAATAAAGCTAGGTTGCTTAGTGATGTAAAACCATTGCAATTAGAATTTCTTTTAATTTATTTTTCTTGAAGAAAACAATTAATTAAAAAAAGCTAATTCAATTATAACTGGACTTTGCTTTTTTGTAAATGGTTGTTATTTATTGAATAATCTTAAATTATTAATAGATAATTTCAACTAGATATTAATCGCTCTGACCGAAAAGTTTTCAATCTTTTTCAAGTCGAGGAACATTAAAATATGACCTCTTTTTTGGTTATACTAATTACAATTTAATAAACTTTACAATAGGAATGAGAAACCTTTTTCAAATCAAGGCATAAGGAAAGAAGAAGACATTTATCGCAAAATAATTATATTATTGATGAAAAAAATAAGCATTATCATGAAGTGAATTATTATGGGTGTGCGACCTACCACTCCAACGTCTAGCGAAATGATTAAATATTGTTTGACGCAAACATATTTATTTAAAAATCCATAAAAATGGAAATACTTGAAAAAAATTTCAAGTTTAATGAAATACAAGAGAATGGGGATCCTTTCGCATTTCAATATTATTGGGAGGAATAAAGGATAAAGCACTCGCATTTTTTTCTCTTCTAAATTTCCTAAGTTTTCGCCTTTATGTTTTGTTTCTGTTTCAATTCTAACTTCATTTCTACACGACTGATAAGTCAATGTTTAACCCATTAGTCAGACAAAATTGAAATTAGACCTTCAATGATAAGATAGTTTTATGATAATCAGCAATTTCTACGCATTAGCATTTAATTTATTTAGTAAGCGACCAAGTAAAAACCATAAACTGAATACTGAAGTATCTAAATTCGGCTCATAAATTAACAAAAAATCCTTGAAAGCAAAAGTCGATTGATGTCGTGAACTCTATCACGTAACTAAGCTCAAGCGGAATGAATAAATTTGATAAAGAGTAGATAAAACGCTTAAAATGCTCCAAAAAGAAAAACGAAGCTTTTTAATACATATTTATGGAAAAAGAAAAAAATAGTATTTCTAACAATTTCCCAACACAAACTACACAGAGATATTCTCGAAAGTTAATATCCGTGGCTATTTTCACTACCTACTAAGGCATATGTTTTTAACTTTGTATTAAGGATTCAAAAAACGAATGAAGCGTATCAGTTTGCGTGAATGCGTGTAGCATGCTTAAGCGATAGCTTAGCATGACACTAATCATTAAAATGCTTCTGTTTCAGAAACAAGAACCCATAATGCAGTTTCTGATATTTTTATGTCCTTTTTCAACGCATTTTGTATTCTGTATACTGGTATTAGACATGGCCTAGACAGTTTTGCAGACTAGAAAAGTGAATACCAAATATTTGAAAATACTGCCCCTTCATGTTGTTTTGTGCAATATTAAAATATATAAGCATTCGCTCGCTACTTTGTGCTTGCTCTGCAATTATTTCTTGGACTTATTTCCATGGAGGTTACGTTGAACTCTATAATGACAATTGTGGAAAATATTTGACTTATTGATCGCTTATAAAAATCTGATTTATAAATTGGAATGAGTAAATATTTTGTTGCATTAGTTTAACTACATTTTATATGTAAGATTATTTAACTAATTAAACATTAAGTACCATCTGAAAAATTCATTAGTTTCAATCTCAGTCAAATGATTACTGTAGTTTTAAAAACTAAGAGACAGTAAATTTTAGTAAAATTAGTACTATCCTTACTTTAATGTATTGCAAGAAAGTAAATATCTTAATAAAAAGACTTAATAGGTATCTGTAAGTAATCAAGTAAAAAAAGATAAGTATTTGAAGAGGCAAATTTAAATAAAATTTTTACACTATTATACATAAAATAAGGTTAATTATATTGCAACATTTAAAAATATTTATGTAATTCAATATCGTAATCGCTGAATCCAATGTATATATTTTTTGAATCTGAAGAGGCAATAATAAAATTATATTTATTTATTAACTAAATTACCTTATATGCACGAATACGACATAAATAAATAGAGATTTATTTGTCGTCCAAGCAAATTTCAACTTCGCTGCTCTTCCTTTTTCATTTTATTTTTAAAAATAAACTCAAATATGCATAAAGATTAAATAAATAAATAAGATTTGCCAAATTTTTTCAAGGATTTTTTAAACATATGATTAAGATTTCAAATAAGAAAACTACTCAGCCAATTAAGTTCAAATTTCCGATAGCTACCTTAAAAGTGTTGAAACTTTTGCTCAAATTCAGTTAACCTTGTTTAGTTTCAAAGGAATAAAAACAAACTTCTCCGTGTATGAATCAAAATTTTTATTACAGTTTTTTTTTTATTTTAATTTAATCTGCCAGTTCAATTTGATAGAGCATCTGAAGCTCCCCAAACTCCTTTGTGATCCCTGGAAGCTTATAAAAAATTCTTCGAAAATAAATTATTTTTATCTCTTTTGCTTACTAGAGTATCGTAATTCCAGGGGGGGAATGCCAAGAATAACATTTTTTCTAAATATTTTTGTCACTTGCTATTTGACTTTTCCCATGAAACGAAAGAAAAACACGAGGGATTCTTCAGAAGAAGTATTCCAACTTTAGAAAGATTTGATCTAATTTTGAAGATTATTATTTTTGCTTCAAGAGTATCTTTGGGATTTCTAGTACAATTATTCAACACACGGTGATTTTTTTTTTATTTAAACCGTTCTACAGAAAAGCATTTTGATATATTTCTCTTCAAAGGTTAAGTTTTATAGCTTACTCAAATTGGGAGGTATTATTCACAAGATATAATCATTTGTTCACGAGAAAATATAAATATCATAATACATCAATGCGTATCTCTTAGAAAGAACCTCATTGAATACAAGTTATGTAAAAATAAGAACATGATTTTTAAACAATAAAATGAAAGCAATAATTTACAAAGTTAGGAATACAGGTTTTAACCTTCTCTCTTTAAAGCAGCTTATAAGTAAAATATCTATGGTAGCAAAATAATTCTTGAAGCGCATCATTCAAATTATAACTAGTATCATTACTCTTACTAAATAAAATTTGTAAAAGTTTCGCGATGGTATTTTAAAATACGTGTCACTAATGTGTGCGTGTAAAAAAGGTATTCTTTATTGTTTAGAAAAATAATTTTAATTAATTGCCCTATATTACCCGTCAACGCTTTTATAAATCAGTATAAACAGGCAGATATAGAAATCATAAAAAAGAAACATATATCTATTTTTTTATCTTATTTTAAATTAAAGTAGCTTATTATTTTTAAATATTTTATATGTTCTTTTTACAAATCCAAGTTTGCATTAAATAATTTTATCTCCATTTTATCATTCCATAAAATATTTCAGCTTTAACGATTTCAAAAGTTATGATTCATGTAAAGTTATGATGATAAGTAATCTGTTAAAATAATTTTTATTGCTTAAAATAATGAATTCCTGATCGAAATTTTGATAATGATGTTCAAGATGAGCTCAAACTTCTACAATTAATTTAGAATCATTTTATAAAAATAATTAAACTATTGTTTCCCATTGAATTAAACATGGGACTTTGCAATTAAGGAATTTAAGACGGAAATCCCATTTACTACCAAAACACAACGGAACAGTACTGATTTTAAATTCCATTAAGGCAATTTCCATTAAGCGAAAATTCTTTCACATAAGATCCTCACTTGTAAGTTAAATTTGAATAATTGAAGGACTGTAGGCACTTTAATTATCATTGTTCTTCTAGAAATAAATAGTGCATTTGTTCTGGATTCTTTAAGACATTTGAATCCAGATTTCATTTTTTTTTTTTAATTTCCGAATTTTAAGCAGATTTGCTTTAAGTTTTTTTTTAGCTTCTTTAGAATTTTATCTGATAGAAAATGCTAGCATCACTTGATGAATTTTAAAAACAAAATTATGAGGAATGTAAAAAATATTTGGGGAAATTCATTAGAAAATTATAAATATTAGTTTCATAAGTTAATTAATATTTTTTTTCTTTTTTATTTCAATTACCAAAAATTTCTATTGAATAAACTATTTTTTTTTCCTTTTATTTTCCTTGATTTTCTCGTTTATATAAGATGAGCGAGAATTAGAATTAAAACTACATTACATTTTTTATAAAGTCCAATAAAAAGATACATATATGATTCATGAAATAAATTGTACTGATGTATGGGATTTAAAAATTAAAATCCCAATTATTTTAATTTCCCGTGTTTCAGTTTCAATAGAAATTCTTTAAATCTCAGTATCAGTTAACACGTAAAACAAGTTCAAATGTGTAGCAACATTAATTTTTCGAAGAAAGGAGGTGAATCATTTCGTACTCTTTTACTAAATGTTACCTTCCATATAATGTAGAGTCGAAAACGATTTAATAGAACAATACAATATCATGAAATATATGAAAGACTGTTTTCATCAGACTCAAAGTTCTCACGGTATTCTCATCAGGCTATATTCTCATGGATTATTTTATTCATAAGAAAATAAATTATTATTTAGTATATTACATTCAACCGCAAAAAGAGGACATATTCATTTATTATTAACCTTATTTCTTTTGCAAAACTTGTTTAAGAAATAAAATATGTGTGCTTATCTTTAATAGATGATATAAATCTTTATATGATATTGATTTCAATATTTTTATGAGTTTATTACTCCAAAATATCATATTAGATAACATAGATATCAAAAGCTAAATATAATTTTCATCGTATAGGTATCTATAGTTTTTTTTTATTTGACTCTAGAATTATTTTTGAGCATCTATTTTCCATATATATTTGTATAAAATAATGCGAGCCATTTCAAAATTCACCTGCTTCATCAGAACATCTTGGGAAAATCAATTAACAGTTCTAATATTTAATCAACGTGAAATTATCAAAAAGTAAAATTAGTCAATCATTCTAGAAACTATTTGCGATACTATAGGTTAATACTAGTTTTCAATTTGCTTCCCCTTCATCGTAAGATTTGAAGTAAAATGTTATTCAACTCCATCTTAAAAGCTAAACAGGATTCCACGTTCAGATCCAAAATAACATTCACGACTTTTTCCATGCAAAATTCCTTTATAACTCTCCCGTACTACAAAGTCCCTTACTTCCCTTTCGTCTGACCCATAAATATTCATGTTCCTTTAAATCAGGGAAGTCGACAATTCCCTGGATGTAACTACAACGAAGGCCTTTGTAGTTCGATGCGGCGGGTTTGCGACATTAACCATGGTATGGTATGCTCGTGCCTCTCGATATCCCGGTAAAGACGACAGAGAACTTCGAAATAGCCAGCATATTGAAATAATTACTCTCCAGTTTCCAGGGATTTCTGGCAGAAGTGCTAGCATTCATTATGAAATAGAACTGCAAGAGTTGGAATAAGGAAATGTTGAATATCAGGTGAATATTCAGATAAAGCAGCGATAGCTCCGTTTTTAAATATATGGAGTGTAGAAATGTATGCGCATATAGTTTGTTGCTTAGTTCGCTCTAATTCCTTATAATTCCTGTTTTCTAATACATTCAGACACCTCCAATGTGTATCATTTCGGTTAATATTTAATCGATTGAAATTAATTAGTTTCTCTGTTCGAGATATCACTGTGCATACAATTTCCCCACCTTTTAATAATTTGAAAATTTTTAATCCTGAAAATTTAAATTTGGAAGTTTATTAAAATTACTCAAATGATTTCGATGACATATTTTGATTCTGACGAGTAATGTGAATTAAATCAGAAAACTTAAGAGACTATATTAATTGTTAGATTATTGAAATTAAAACTTCCACCACTTACGGATGCTTGCGATGTGTTTGTTCAATACTTCATGCGCAGAGTAGTGATTTAAAGATTTAATTGAAATTTATTACACACCAAAATATATTGTCTCATTTTTACTCTGACTTGAATAAAAAATATGGATGAATATTGAAAAATTTCCAAATATAATTTTGGATCAATATACATATTATTAAAACAGAAATATTGTTATGGGTGTGAATGTATTGAGAATCTTGAATAAATGTGGTATCGAATTTTATCACAAAAACTTCTTGTAAAAATACAATCCTTTTGGTTTTTTATGATCACTCAATGCGAATCTTCATGAATCATGCACTCGAATGTTATGTTATGTATATAGAAACATTCAGAAATGGCGAGTGAAAAATGAATAAAAGTTCTGCGAGTGTCTTCAACGTTGAGATATCTTAGACTTGGAATCCGCGTTGGTATTTTAATTTTATCTATTCCACACTTATGACAAACGATGTGCTTGCAGGAAAAAAGCAATATACATCCAGCCGTTGGCGTACTTGAATATGAGCATGCACATAGACGATCATCGTGTCTTCGTAGTTATACTAATATCTTTCCGACGACATTTGAATTTGAGTGCAACTTTTGTCCTTTGGACACTCGATGCGTTTTGGGGACACTCATTCTTGTAGCTGAAGAATAGATTTCCGCTATTGGAGAGAGCAAAAAAAGAAAGAAAAAACGCTTTGCAACTGCAACGACTTTTTGCCCAAAGAACATTTCCCCCTATTCAATATATTACTATAACTCATAGCCATATTTCTTCTCGCTTTTGGGGCCCTTCTTGTCAACCCCTTACAAGACCAGACTTTTTTTTTGCTTCGGTTCTTTTCGAAATCTGTCGTTTTTACTTTTTACTTCTCAGTGTATTTCCCTTCCTCTCCGAGTTTCTTTTCCTCTATCTATCTATCGCTTCTCGCTTCTATCTCTCCTGATTCTTTCTTTACAGATGTAGGGCCAACATTCATCTTAGTGGTACTAGCAAAATTTGTTTGTAAATGCTGCTCTGGTTCAGCGTCAAACGCCATCAGAGCTTGGGATAAAGGGGGTGTCAACACGGTGAGAAAAGTTGGAGATTTTGCTTTTTTTATTTCTCCACTTCGAAATGAAAATAAAAGGAGCGCCCCACTTCCAGACGTATTGCAAAAATGTTATCCCCCTCAAATAAACTGACATAGGGGACATGGAGGTGAAAGATAACTTTTAACCCTCCAGATAAATTCAATATCGTTTACTTTCCTGAATAACATAAAAGTTACTACTTTCGATGCAAAAATGATGGGTTTCTTGTGGAACATAAACAACTAGAAATATTGAAACGATGACCTTTTTATCAGCTTTCGGATGTGGGCTATAGCTCTTTAATGGCACCTACGAAGCAAGATAGTTCTCAAATCGGCATTTTTATAGCTAAACACATTCTTGTTTAAAGATTAGCAATCGTTATTTCAAGACAGCGATTGCGAAGCATTTTTATTCATCCAAGCTTTTTTTCTCTCCTTATTTTTTTGCCCTGATTTACTCACCAATCCATTACACGTTAAATATTTTCCATTTTATTTTAAATTCTCAAAAAGCTAATTTAATGGTACAAAATATCTTATTTGGAGACTAAAACTATATTCTTTTAGTAAAACGATTACTTTAAATTTATCTGTACATGAACTGACTAGTATTAAATTATTTTTAACTCACACACATATAAAGCTCTTTTATAAAAATTCCTTGTAATATTATTTATATTGTGTTTAATATCAATTATGTTAAAATATATGTTTAATTGTAACATTAATAATGCTAACATTATTTTTGCTGCATATATACAATGACTTGCTGTTAATATGCAACAAAAAATACAGATTAAGTTTTTGGGGTTTTCAAGCAAAATTCTATTTCAAGGATAATTTTAATACAAAAAATATTTTGAGAAAAATTAATGTTATCAAAATTAAAAACGTCAAAAAAGTATTAAGTCACTTAATATAAATGAATTAGAATATTGAATATTTTTGTGTCGATGATAAATAATTATGTACTTAAAGTGCCTTTTTCAAGTCCAAACTATTTTTCATAAATTAGACTTTTTTGTTCAGTGTCCCCTTAAAATATAACTGGCTACAGAATTTCAAAAATAATATTCTTTCTGAGCATATAGGAAAAGTAGTATAATTGTGAAAAAAGAGTGCAAAGTAAAATTTTAAAATACCTAAAGCCCACTAATGTCCACATTCTAAACGGTTTCTTTCCTTGTATATATATAATAAAATATATTTTTCCTATTTATTTATTTTGTTAATAATAAATAAATTTCTCTGAACTGTAATAAATATTTTTTTTTACAAATCTTTCATTATTCATTTGCCATATCGAGATAGTTCAACTATTTTCAAGAAAGTTTTAATATTAATATATCTGTATTATTAGAAATGGGTTGTAATATTAGGTACTCTCAATGGATAGTCATACACAATTATCGATTTTACTTTAAATTTTACACTTTTATTAGTTCATCATTAAAATATTTCATGTGGCATAATAGGAAGAACGTTTGCTGGTAATGTCCCTCCTTTTAAATATTTTTCTGATGAAAAAAAAATTATTTCCTCAGTAATCACTTAAATTTTATGCTCATCAAAACTACAGAACTTAAATTTAAATCTTTTTTTAATCTTGTAACGAAAAATGTTATTTTCTGTGTTAAAAGTTTTCCTTCATTTACCGATTATTTATATGTATTCTATAAATAAAAGTGCAGCCTGTGTAGTGTTTCCATTAAACAATATCATCCGCAGAAGGTGTTAAGTTAATCCAAAACACAATGTGCTTGACAAGACTCATTCATCAGTTTTAGAATGAGGCAGACAGATCAGGGTTAGCACTCAATAGATAGTGTTGGGTCTCACAAGCACTTAGTATGTTATACACTGGAGACAGAAAGCCCTAAAACCACATTACCTCAAAGAGTAGCGTCCGTTCCAATTTGTACTTTGGGTGAACAGCTCTGAGGATCTTGCAGCAAACTTCGAGATGCTCCTGGTCTCTTGAGGTTACGAGAAGAAATCCCTTTTACCATCTTTCTTTTTCCCCTACATTTTGTCTTAATGCAATAGTTGCGAATCCCTCACTTAAGAGATATTTTCCCCTTTTCCTCTTCCGTTATCTACGTTTTTCTGTAGCGTTTTCCTGCATTTCTTGATGATTCTCTACGATGAATCAAGACAGAGGTAAACATAAATGGACAGTAAATGGCCCAATAGAAAGAAAGATCTAAAATTGTATAAGCAAACAAATTGTAGTAATGTGCATTCACTCGTAGTATAATATCTTGGAGCCAATATCTGTATTAAATCAAATATTTGCATATGGGATTTATAAAAATGTGAGTTTAAAACTAAGACTAAACGTTCAATGTAAATTTGAAAAAATGTATCTATGAGCTTATTTTATATATCTTTTTAAAAATACTTTTATAATTATTATTGAGAACATTATATTTATAAAAGAAAAAGATAGTTGCTTAAAAACGTGTTCGACATAATAGTAATGAAACATAACGATGTAATAGTAGTAAAATATATTTCGCTTGTATTTTTAGTAAATAGCTGGTATCAAAATTGGGGTACTTTCAAATAATTCATTTCTCATAAGTCTGGTCAAAATAGATAGAATAGTTTATAGCTCAACATTTCAAATTATTTGCCATGTATTAAACAAAGACTTTGTTTCGAAAATTGGCTTATAGAAACGACAAAACATGAGCTTATTTTTATAAAAATGGAGAGATAAACGTGTTGCTCAATTCCAAATGAGTGTGCATGTTTTTATTTTTCATATGAAAATTTTTATCATAATAAAAAACTGAAACATGTAAATCAAATAATGAAACATTGAATATATTAATGTAATACTGTTCATTGCTTTTCCTGTTGGTTAATTAGTATAATAAATGCTAATCTTCTCCTTATACAAGTATATGTGAAAATATTAAAAAATTAGTTAAATATAATGCTATTATCATCAACGAAAAATTTAGAGATACTACTTAAAGGGAAAAATTAAATAACTACTATTTTTCTAGAAAACATTAAATGTTTATTTGTAATAGGTGTTGACAAAAATATTTGACTTAAACGCAAGGATCGAATTATACAAAAATAAAAGAGTTCTCTTTGCGGACGTTTTACAGTGTTTTTTTCAACTCTTAGTTATCTAAAGAACGTTACGTCTGTTTCAAAGTAATTGAAGCGAAAGATGTTGCGAGAATTCCTAGGTTGTTTTTTTTCTTTCCATAAAATTTCCATTTCTTCTTTTTAGCTAGCGAGTTTTAGAGATTATCTTGTCTAATATTAATCTTTGATCAACCCTTAATTGGGAAAATATTCCTTTATGAACTTCATTACAGAGAGCTGACCTTATGTTTTGGAAGTGAATATAAAAATTACCCTAAATATTCTCAATTTATCTGTACTCTTTCTTGCTACTCAGAGTTAAAATTTTCTAAATACATTTTTGTAGTAAATGCGATGTATTTTTGAATTTTCTGAATATAATAACACTGGCTAAAATATTTTAATACACAAAGCATGTAAGATATGTAAATTATTTTTCCACTGATAACACAAATCTTCCTTTCAGGTGGTTTCTTTTGCTGAATTACAATTTCAGTTTGTAAAACTGTAGATTAAAATAACCATTAGTTAAAAGAATAATTTCCTTTATTTAGTAAAGTAATAGTGATAAATATAATTTAACAAAGAATTTAAAGAAAAATAACTTTTTATAGACAGTTTTTTTAAAATATTTGTGTGGCAAATTTCTGAAAATATTTTAACTAATGAAATAGGTTACGCTTAAGCTATCTTTAGTGCTATATATCTTCATTAAAAAATTAAATTCTCTCAGGATTGTAGAAGTAAGGAAACAAAATGAAAGAAAGTGATCATAAAGTAGAATTACAGTGGTCATCTAAAGAAAATAACGAAGTTCTTCATTATGCAATGAAAACTGTTTCAATGTTTGGCACTCATTCAAATATTCCATGAAAGCCAAAACCCATCCAAATTAATTAAGCTGAATTAAGAATGAATTTAGGAAAAGACCTTGCAAAACAATGAATATCTAAGAAAATGCATTTAAATCCATATCTTACAATACTCTACTGTCGTTTTTTATCCTGAATATGCATAGGAAACGTTTTACTCTCTGAAATAAATATTTAAGGATTGGTATCTCCTTCAAGAACAATAGAATAATGATTCTGCATCAATATTTATCTTCGTTTCATGTATCTGACCTTTTTTATAACATTACTTAATTATTCAAATCTATTGTTCCGTTGACTGATAGAAACTTCAGTAAATTTAAGTAAAAATTGTATAACAATATTATTATCATATATATTTGGGCATCATTAAAATTTTTCCTCCGTAGTGTAAACATATTTATCTTGCACTGAAGTATAATGTGCAACATTTTTGAAGATGATAGAAATGCGTTGCATAAAAAAAACTACTTAAATGTATAACATTTTACCATACATAATTTTTAACTTTAACTTGAAACGAGCTATTTGATAGATGTATATATGTACTATTGGCTATTTAAAGTTGTTTTTTGTTCCCTGAAAGTTGTTTCTGTCCAAATCCTTTTTGTTATTTTCTTCTACTTCGTATAAAAAGTCGATGAATAATCAGATTTTTAATAAGATATCCAGAACTGGGAGGTATTATATTACAAATAAAAATGTTTCAACAGATCGTTCAAAAAAATGTAATTTTTACCAATCAATTATAAAAATTTTAAGCTAAACTAACTCAAAAATGACTTCAGAACATAATTGTAACACAAATCTCAATTTGAATTTTAAATTTTCTTAAGCATTTACACATGATTTATTACATATATTTATAGTCCTTAATTTTTGAACCAATTTTTTAAATATACTCAGCAAACTTTGTGATATATGCAAACCACCTTGCAAATTAATTCGTAATCATTTCTTTTGAAATATTTCATTTTACAATTTAAAAGAAATAATTTTTAAAAACGTAATTTAAACATAATAAAAACATAATTAAATTATTTGAATTTGAAGAGATACATTATTATTTGAATATAACGTCAATATATTAACCTTTTAACAACATTAAATTTAAAAATTTAATTGACAGCAATGTGTGTACTAAAATTTCCAATAAAATTACTGTTATAAGTAAAAAAAAATTTACAGTTACAGAAACACATTTTGTTAAAATCTTAGTTTATTATCTTATTTCAGTGAAATATATATTCTTAAGGCAACATAGAAACAAAGAGCTATTTGTATATATATATATATATATATATATATATATATATATTAAAAACACATTTTTAATTCGATATCTATTAAAAAAATAACTATTTTTATATAAAAATTCAATCAACATATTTTAATTTCATTTTGTTAAAGTAGTATGAAAAGTTCCTCTCTATAGTTACATCCGTTCTTGAATTGTCCACATTGTTAGAAAGAAAATAAAAACAGTATTTCTTGTTTCCAGAAATTGTCGACCTTTTCATTCTTGCTACACACGTTGTCATACATTTTTTTCCCGGCATATTTAGCACTTCTTTTCCTTAGTGTAATTTCTTAACGTTATTTATTCTTCATTACTTTTTGCATCCGTTTCACGTCTTTCAGCATCTAGTTTTTCCAGCTGTTCTCGTTCCGTCTTCAAACACAATAGGAAGAAAAATAAAGAATAATACAACCATTTTTTTTTCTAAACTCTATAATAAAGAATCGTTATCTTCAGCAAAAAATATGTTTACACTAGTGACATGTTTTCATGGAAATGTAAGTAGCTTGTGATACATTTTTAAACATGAATCAATTGGATTCAAGGGTTTTATTGATAAAAAGAAACTGCAATAATGCTGTGTTTCGTCATATTCAGGGTAAAAAAAAGTAAGAAAACGAATTTTTAAATACACCACTAGCACAAAACACTGCTCATAGACATGTATTTAAACGAATACTTAAAATAATGTATTGAATATCCAGTACTGTTTTTATTTAAGAAACTAGTATTCTTCATGTTTTCAAGTAAGTCTTATCATATTTTGATGCAAAATATATGTCATCGTTAATAATATTTTTGCCACTTAATGAATTAAAAGTACTTTGATACAAAATATTAAACACAATAATTCAGAGCAAATCTTATACAATGTAATTTCAAAAAAAGAATAATTTTATTAAAAATTAAAATTTAAACATTTCGCTAAAAATAAAATTTAAATACAGATTAGAACTGATTTTATTGAAATAATAAAATAATTCAAAAAATCAAAAGAATCTATTAGCAAAGAACCTAAAAATGATTGAAAATACATCCTTTCTCCGCCACTTCATCTGCTCTTTCTTTTCTTCAAATTAACATTACTTTGAATTTATAACTTTAGAATTTCTAATTATTATCTAATTATTATCTATATTAACGGAAAAACACACAATAATAAGCTAATCTTTTAACATTTAAAAAATGGAATAAAAACTTTATTCTTAATATTGATAAAGTGGAAAGTATTGCAGAAAGTAAGTAACTTTTATTGTTTTCCACATTTTCTCTATCTATGACGTAGAACACGCAGCTAGTGATGTTAAACAGTCCCTTTACAGGGCCTAGAAGTGCGCTTTGGAAGCAAGTCCGCAGACAATTGAAGCAATTAAGTCAATTACTTCTACCTAGTGGATAGTCTAGCATGGAATGTATTTAACGCAGTAATGGCCCAGTATGTATACGTAAAAACATAAACAAAAGAAATAGTTTTCGGAAGAGGATTTGGGACTGCAATTATTTCATTAGCTAGCGATCGAAGATTTACTTCAACACAGAGTACTTAGTATTACTTGTACTCAGCTCACAAAGCAAATTTACTAAAGAATACAGTTCCCCCAATCTGTTCAGTAATGCACAGAAGGTCAATTAAATAGGGTTTATTTAAGGAAATAACTAAAAAGTGATAAAAAATTGCTCGATCCTTAAGCTTCACCCAGATAATGTGTGATATAAAGAAACTTCCTAAATAATTTTACAACAATTAATATTATTTTCTATTTGAACAAAAAACTCAATCATAAATAATCATAGAATATTTATTTTTTACATGATGGTTAAATTCTACTAACTATTAATATATTAATAAATAAAGTTATTTTTAAAGTAAAAAAGGAAATATATATGTCTTTACAAGCTAATGATATCTTAAGGGTTTTTTTTATTTCCAGGAACTCATAAAATATATAATATATATATATTAATTTTAGATTTTCAAAAACTTCTATGATATATGAAATTATAAAGACTCTTTGGCAAAGCAAGATAAAAATAAATATAAATGGGAAATTATTGGAAGATTTATTTTTAAATATTTCAACTCTGTTTGTAAAAATCGACTTTCTTCACCAAATTTAATTAACAATTTACTCATTTAGGATAAACAATATTTTCTAAGATATTAAGCTTTGATAAGGATAATAATTTGACACAAGATATTTAAAATGTAAGATAATACTTATGGCTGTGTATTTACATATTCAGGATTTTGTAGAACATGCTCAGGTTCAAATCATGTCCAACCATTCGTCATTGAAATGGTGCTTTAGATTCTGAAATGATTTCCAAATTACTGTAAAATCCAATAGACGTTCAGTTTGGGATATCCACAAGAAAACACATCAAGATGAGAGAATTCTAATCCATCCTTTTCTTGAATATGAATGATGTATTCCGGAATATTCACTTGTTATTCCAAAAATTCTTTATTTCTGAATTTCTCTTCTAAAAAAAGAACAAAGGGTTATATGAATTCCATCAAATAAAAAAATCACCATTTCTGATGCGATTTTTTACCCTCAGAAGGTCAAAGAACAACTTCAAAAGTACAATTTTGAATTCAATTGTATTAAAAAAAATGAAAGAAAATCAACATTACACCTCCTGATCTTGTGCAGTGCAGACGGCTTGCCTAAGATTCGTATCTTCAATCAGCAAATGACATCTAGGCAGCGGCTTCAGGTCTTGCAAAAACAAGTTTCGATTTGATAAAAAAAAAAATGTTAGGAAGCGGGCGGCTAAATGCGTGAGAGAAAAGATACTGAAGGGGAAAAAAAGTCGGCAACAACGAAAAAAAAAACCTCCCTTTGTCAGAAGGTAGAAAAGAATACAAAAGGAGTGTGTAGATTCTTATCACCATTCACTAGGGTGTTCGTCTACTTAATATCGATTCTCAGTATTCCTTTCAAAATAACTGCAAAAATTTTCTAAAGAAAAAAAATGCTGCTTTAAAAGAAATTTATTCTTAAGGATTTTAAATTTATCTGATTTATTCTATGCAGCTGTAAAATAGTAATTACGAAAACTTTTTAAAAACTAAGAATGGAAATAAGTTTAGAATGTAGCTGCGTAGATTCTGTTTTTAAAATAAAATATTCTGTATTCAAAAATAACTATAATCGTGTGAATACGTTAACGATAAGTATTTTTTAAAATCGAATAGCGCATAACGATTGCTCTCGTTTGTAAAAGATTCGATATAACACTTATTGTGTGAATTATTTTTCCACTGAGTAGAGATTAAATTTATTTATTGTTTATTAACGTTGAACTTAGAAGCAACACGAGGACTTCTGTCAACTAATCTCATAATTTTGAACATCAGTCAAGTGACGAGGAAGACATCTGATCTGGCAGCTCCCTTCCCAAATTTAATCATTAAGCCAATAAAAGAACTTGGAGCTTCGACAGATTTAACGTTCTCCACTACACTCGGGTATTTAATAGTGGCATCAAAACTGGAATCTGCGACTCGAAGGAAGCAACATCCGCCACAAGTTTACGACTAAGACACTAGGCTACTGTGTAAACGAGCAAAGTTTCGAATATCTGAGTGAAGTGTTATACGAACATTGAGAACTCTATGTAAGTAGAGTTGTAAAACTTTTACTAATTATTTTTAAGTTAATAATTTCAAACATTGCAATATATATATATATATATATATATAAGTTCAAAAAATTTTAAACTCAACAAAATGTGCGATACAAGGTTTTATTTTATTATATGATCACACTGTTTCTATTGGTATAATGTAGAATTAATTGATTTAGTACTGAATATCAAGATGATGTTTCACTAGCAACAGCTCATTGTTTGTTAATAATGTGTTCTTGTCAAATCGCAACTCATCAAATCAATACTTATATGTGCAAATAGTAAAATATGGATGCACTAACAATAAGGAATCTCATTTCCATATCATTAAGAGCTCACACCTAATTTTTGCGTGCTTTTAAAATACTGAAAACTAATGAATTCGCTTCGTTTTAGTTCAGTGAGTTATTATGAGAGAAAAGTGTTTTGTCTGGTTAACATACAAAATAAGTCTTAGTAATATTATAGCTCTTTATAAGTGAGAAAAACTTAAAACATACAGGACTAGGAAATAACACAAAAATCTAGCTTAAGTTATATTGTATTTACTTGAGAGGGGAGACTTATCCCACTCATTTTTAAGTTCATTTTTAACAAGTTTTTGAAAAATGCATGCACTCGAGTTTTTATTTTTTATTTATTTTTTTTTTTTTTGAAAAATGGTAAAATTATCTCTAGTTAGTTATGCTAATCTAGTATACTGCAACACAAAATCTTAGCAATATAGGAGTTTTTAAATTTTAAGTCACCATATTAAACTACTTTTACAACTTACAATTTGTATATTTAAAATACATTTTCTTAACATTTATATTGTTTATTCATGATCAAAAACCAAAAGTAAGAAGACGAAATGTTTTAATGCCGAATTCAGCCACTTTTGTGTGTGTATGTAGAAAACTGATTGAAAAAAATTTAAGCGATAACGATAAAACAAGCACTCAGTGTGAAACATTTAACCTCAAAACGCGAGAATAAATAGAAATAAATAAAACATACAATAGCAGAAATCGTTAAAAGGCTGCAAAGTAAAAATTCTAAAATAAGGAAAAAAAATCTACCATTCTTTGTGTCGGTATTTTTGGTTTTTCTCGCAACTTCATCGCTTAAACAATATGCCTCTAAAAAGATTCTTTCTGTTCTTTTTTTTTCTCTCCTCCCCTCCTTCTCCATTCTTAAAGCCAATTTTTGGCCGAGTAGAGTGCATACCGATTCGTGGTAACTAGAATCCTAGATATCATTCTTTTCGTGCACTTTTCATGAAAGACATATTTGTCAAAACTTGAGTAAGCGAAGCAAAACAAAAGGCACGGCAGAATAAGACAGACCAAGATCTTTAAACATTATCAAAACTTTAGAAAGTAATCGGAAGCCCAAGCTGCCGAGTGAAGAAGTGGAAAGATAGATGTATACATATAAAAAGGGAAATAAAAAGAAGGAATACTGGAACGAAAAATCTTAAAGTGTAATGGGGCAATATATGACATGGTAAGCATGGGCATACAGTCAACTAAAAGTTATGACCAGGGAGCCACGAAGTGAAGAAAAAATGGTAGATCTTATAAAAAAAAGCTACAACTCTCTAGCTGGCTTCTATATATATATATATATATATATATATATATATATATATATACAACTTGAGATGCGAAACAGAATATCTATATTACTGAAGTAGGCTTAAAAAAGTATAGAAGAGGACAAAGAGGAGGGAGGAAAATACGAGAGGGGTTGGAAGCGAAGTGGGTTGTAAAGAAACCACGAGGGGGAGGGACGGAATAAGAAACTTCTGTTGGGCAATCTGATCCTTTGAGCCATGAGGACAGCCACTGGCCATTGCAGATGACCCCGTTTCATCCACATTTCCTTCGCGTGTGTGAACTTTGCTTTCAAAAATAAATAAAATGTTGTGCCTATTTTTAAAGCGTATTCACCCTCCCCAACAAGGCAGAAGCTCTTTTCCTGGATAGAAGGATACTGGACTCCAATACCAGGATTAAATTTTTTTTTTCAGGAAGGGGGACCAGCATTGGGAATGGGGCGGAATCAAGGGGAATGCCCGTTTCCGAACATTGAGTCTGAGTAGAAAAGTACACGAAGTACTGATGCTTGTTTTTCTCTTTATTTTTTATTTCTTTTTGTGAAAACTGAAAAGTGTAATGAAACATATAGAAAAGTAATGATTTTTAGTAGATATTTTGTTTTATAGACCATAATGGCGTAATGTTAAGACGCAAAGGTTCACACTTTTTTATTTCCTTTTAAAATTGCATGGCAAAATAATAAATTTTAAATATTATTTAGACATGTATCAGTGTGAAAATAAAAACATATTTGCTTTTATACAAAATTGAACATTTTGCAGTTCCTTGGCTTACTTTGCGTTGAGGAATTTATAAAAATTATTGCATTACTTGTGCTTCATAAAGTTTCGATAACAATATTGAGAAAACAATTCCATGATTTATTCTTTTTCCCTTCAACGTTATTTTTATTATGTATTTTTAGTAGTAATAGCTTGAATAATTGAAATCAATCAATAACTAAAGAAATTTAACTCTATTTACTGTCACAGTGCTCAAGAGAATGCTGAGCATTTAAGGATACAATTTAGAGCGAGAACATGCATTTCTCAGAGGTGAATAATAATAATAAAAAAACCTTTTAGTAATAAATTTAATTATAAAACTACTAGAATACAAATTATTTGAGCAAGGCATAAGTAATGAAAAGAAATTTAGAGCAAAATAATTTATTAACTACGTTGCAGCATTCTTCAGTAATTGTTTTTTTTCTTTTAGAGTAAGAAGAAATAAAGTGCGATATTTTCATTTCACTTTTTAATCTATTCACACAGATATTATATATATATATATATATAT
>BMAW01080882.1:1341626-1443373 GCA_019974015.1 Nephila pilipes
ATATATATATATATATATATATATATATATATCAACGTACATTAGTTAACATACATGTATTCAATAATTAATTCAGATATTTTTCATATTCCGACTAAAAAGAAGAAAAAAATTGAACTTCCTTATTGTTTAAATTACTGATTCAACTTTTAATTTAATGAAGTTGCAATTTTCTTTATTTTAATGTCTCTGTTATCCTCAAAAGAAAATTTTAGAAAACTTCTTTAATTTTCATATCTTAGAAGCAAATAATAATAATAAATAACATGTAAACAAATTACTTTTTTTTCAAAAAAATATAACAAAGTATTTTTTAAGAAATACCTAGCAATGTTTATTATTTTAGTATGAGATTCTATGTTTTTGTTGGCATTAAACTATATAAATAAATTAGTAATTAAGTGATTAAAATTAAAAGTTAAGAGATGAAATTATTTTCTAATATATCAGTTGTCTAATAATTTTTTTAAGCTTCGAGTATTATAAATGAAAGGAAGCAATTTACACTCATTCAAAACATTATTTTATACTTTAATTAATCGTACAGTTTACAACATATATAAATTCGGTTCAAATATAATTGCTAAATATTAACAATATGTATTTAAGCATATAGTATCAAATTTCATTTTGATCCTAATTTTCAAAATCTTCTCATAAACTCCCCAAATTTATTTTCATAGGAACAACAACTAAATCCTTTCATTTATCGACTCATAATGATTAATTAGACTCAGGCTTTTATATCCAATCACTGTCTTCAGCCTCTAATAGAAGACTCGTGAGTGATACATAAAAGTTATACAGGTAGAACTGCTTACTTTTTACGGAACTTTCCTTTAAAATGAGACTTAATTTTTTTTAAACATTAATATTGCCTTGGGAGATATTAATGAAGAGGAGTTAGTAATTCGACAAGTGAAATTTAGGCAAGAATATCTCAAATAACATTGTACAAGATTAAAATAAATTACTTTCCCCAAATAACGTTGTTAAACTCATTTGTAATCCCATAAGCATTTTTAACTAGACCAAGCTTTAATTTGAAAGACAAGATTTTATTGCCTTAGTTATTTACAGTATTTTATGGTGGTAGGAAAAGTAAATTATTCAATATAGAGGTATTATACTAAGTATTTCGATAACACAGCTATGTTCTTTAGGTGGATTTCCTAAAACTGGTTGTCACGGAAGACGACGTATTGTGCTTTAAAATCCCTTTTTATTTTTTAAAAAAATTCAGGATTCAACGTATTTGTGCGAAAGACTCATTGCTTGTTACTGAAGATTAATTTAGAGAATTGCTGTTTTTTATAGGGATAAAAGGGATATTTTATAGACGCAGATTAAATAGGATTAAAATTCGTTCGTCCCAAGTCGTAAGAGAAAAGACATTAAATACTGTTAATTAAGCCAATTAAATTGATACCCTGTGTTTCTTCAGAATTCCTGCGTACAGCGTTTAGCAAAATTATTCCTTTTTTTACGTAACAAGTATTAAAATTAATTCTCTTCTCAAATAAAGTACTTAAAGTCTTATTGAAACTCATCTTATATAATATAAAAAGTACTTAAACATATCTAAAAGTAATATATTGAAAAGGTTTTGTAGTCCATAAGCTGTAGAATAAATTATGCACTTTTCAATGTCCTCAAAAGAGCATATTCTGATTTCAACGACTTAAATACCTCACAAAGGTAAGGATATTAATTAGCTTTTTCATTTAAATGTTGCCAATTCAATTCATTATATTTTTAGGTAATTTATATAGTACATTTTACGAAGCTCAAATTATTTATAAGTAAGTAATGAAAATAAAGAAATAAAATTTGTTTCAATTTTCCTCATTCTTACAGGTAAATATTTTTTTAAAAATATAAATTAATAAAGAGTTCATAAAACTGTATAAGATGTATCAATGAGTGCTTAATATAGTACTTTGTAAGTGTATCTCCCTTTTGGCAAGATAGTGAAAATTATTTTTAAAGTGTGTTCAGTATATATAATTTAAAACTATTTAGAAAGTATGTTAAGCATTATGATAAACTGAAGTATAGAGACTGTTATACATTAATAAACGATTAAATGATAACATCAAACATACGAATTCATTTTTCAGCACATAAATATTGTCAATAATTTTAAGAGAACAATAATGGAAATAATAACAATTCAGGATAACAAAAATTAAAGTGTTTTAAGACATCTGTTTCTGTAACTGTAAAAAAACAGTTAGATATAATAAAAAAAATTAGAAGGCATCAGGAAAAAATATATTTGATGAACATCAGAAACAGTTTATGTTTTCACATTACCATTCGATTTCTTTTTTATGCTGAATATCATTACTTATTGTAGGCTTGCTTGAATGTAATAATGCCTATATTCATGTTCAAAACTGATTTACGAGTTGTCATACATGAAAAAATGTATTGTAAGCAATGATATAATAGCCCTTTTTTTCCCTAATTCTCAGCCTTTACAAAAGTTTTTCAAATTTTTGTTGGTAGAGTCTTTTCTCATACGTAATAATACAAAATATCTCAATGTATTTGTAATGAACTTTATTTTTATGATATTTGTAAAAACATATAAAATGCAGTTTTGTCTTTTATTTCGAATTTAAAATGTTTGAAATAAAAAAGGGTAGCTTTTAGAAAAAATTTAACTTTCTGAGTCCGATCTCCTTTCGGAATAGCTACGACCACTGAAATCTTTTCGATTTGTTGATTACACTGTATTGATCGGTCGATAGTGACGATTAAATCAGCGTGGTCGAAATTGGGCTCAATTTACGAATTGAAAACGCGCGGTTATCTATATAATGCTCCTGTCCGAACTGCAAGTGCATAAAGAGTTAAAGCACTGAACCACACCTACAACTTCAGCTAACTCACGTGTAACCATAGTTACTCAAGTGACGTCACAGACTTTCTGTAACACACAAAAGACGAAACGTGCCAACAATCTAAAAATGCTCTTCAAACTTCGGCAAAGCAATAATTGCTCCAAATAATGATATGTGTGTGGGATCTTATATTAATCAATTAATAAAAACCTCTAATACCCTCCGAACGAAACTTTTTTTTTATGCTTTGAAGACTTTATAATTATACTACTATTAGCACTTTCAGTTTTTTTCTTTTTTTCATAGTCGGCACGGTATTTTTAGCTTTCAAATCGAATTGTTCAATGGGAAATAGTTCTTAGTTACAAAAATTTTATTTGCCCCTTTTTATTAAGATAAGGACATTTTCTTTCCTTAAAGTAGTTTTTTAGAGAAAGAAAAAGGAATATATGAATTGGAATGGAGAACAAAATTTAATCTAACTTTCTCTGCCAACAGGTGAGTGCAAAAGATTTTTTTTTAAAAAAAAAGATTAACTGGGAGAAAACAAATCAGGAGTAATTTATATCTAACTTAAAAAAATTCGAATTTGTTAGAAGTTTTATTAACTATCAATGAAATAAATCGAAGCAGACTTGTGTAAAAAAAAGCCTGTCTTTCAGTAACGTAACGTTATCAAACCAGATGTACTTCAATTTGTTATTTATTTATTTATTTATTTATTTTTTCATTTAACAAGTGAAATAAAAAATTCCATTAAATTTTTTTCTATAATTTATTTATGTTTATTTAAAATTAAAATATCTCCAAATGTTTTTTGTATTAGAAATAGTTTTGCTGAAGGAAGTATATTTAACATCAAAAGTTATTACTATCATTTTTATAATTTTCTGATTGCTTCAATTAACAATATATATTTCTAAGAAATATATATAGGCAATAGAAATGATGTCCTCTAGAATTTCAAATTTCATCTAAAAGCAAACATAAAAGCGGTTTCAGCTAAGTACTACTATCCAATTATTATATTATCCTGAAATTATAGAAACACCTTGAAAGACTTTTGTATTTTACCTTAAATAATTTGAAAGCAGGATGTGAATTGAACGAATTCAAATTCTGGGCTAAAAATCTGTATGTTATGAACTGACTAATTAATTCGAAGTACTTCTAAAAGCTTTTGTTGTTAATTTACTTTGATTTAATTAATATGTCATTCAAATTATTTGAATGAATTCATTCTCAGAAAGTAAACTTTCTATTAGTAATAAATGTGCTTTAAACCTGTATAGGATGCATACATAAAAAATAAAAAAATATTATTTCAACTTGAAAGATGCGCTTACATCTTTTGTTACAGAATTAGCAATAAATAATACATTAAATACATGTCAACTGAATTGCATTATGTGCTTCTTATTAATTAATAGCTATAAGCAATTCAATTGTGAAACAATTGTTCACTTGTTCCTTTACATATTGCGCTCGTTTTAAATAGTGCTAGTCAAATACGATTTAAGACTCCGCTTCCAATAAATTTAATTGCGCTTCCATGTTATTTCTTTACAACAAAATAATCTATGTTTAAAGCAATGCATACTGAGGACCCTGCTGGTAAGCTCTTTGTTGTTCAAAACATTTCAATACATTAAACCTTTCTAATTGGAACGTTCGAAATTTTTTTTATGAGTGGCATTGATTCTTGGAAGCCAGCAGTGTCTAAAATACGTTGCATTATTTATGTTACTGAGAAAAACATCTCTTTGTAAAAACTCCACACATTGTTTTCTAAGTTAATTGAAAATTGTAAGGTAAGTCACAATTAATTACCAACAATTAAAGAAGCATTTTTATCGAGGAAGTTTGAATTGTTTCTGAAACACTTAACAAATGTAGTTCATGTTTTCTTTCTAAAGAGTTTATTCATTGAAAAGTAGTCAAACAATTCTTATTCTTTCTCACTCTCCGCGTACAATGTCACTCCGACTTCACACAGAGAATTGTTTTAAAACGAACAAATTGAGAAGCGTTCAAAACAATGAAAGCGGATATCAGTCGCAAACAAAGGCAATAGTTAATAACAAATAAAATCGAGCATGAAATCAAGAGATCCCCCGTTATGCAGATATCATTCGAAGCCAAAGCTGTGTCATTCAGATAAGTGCACAAAAAATTGCTGAAATAAAGAAGATAAGTCTAAATAACTTACGAAGTATTATTCTTTGCGTTCCTTATCAATTTCTTTCAGCTGAAAGCTACCCTGGAACTGAAACAGGCATCCAGACAGACAGATCGCGAAATTCTGATACTCTCAGCAGTCGTACATTCATAACTGTCATAATCCCTAGCCCTCCCCATGTGGATATTCTATGCGTGGCTTTCAGCCAAAACGACTTCAGTTAGCATAATATGTAAATTCAGTTTTTGATTACTCTGATAAATGGAATGAGATTTTTCTGCTTGCTTTGTTTAGCATGAGATTTTTCGCGATTGAATATTGTTTCCGAAAGCGAAAGATATCGTTTTCGACGTTAAGGGAAAAAAACTGGTGAAAGAGATGTCTTACCCATTTCACTTCGTTTCCCCATCCCCCATGGTAGAGAGGCGGAACCAAACGTGCACACAAAACGCGTACGCATGCCATCTCCAGCATTTCATTCAATCACCCGCCCTCTGTTTGGAAAAACATCTTATTTTCCTTCACTGAAAACATGAAGAGTTGCATGAAAAAGACACATACATTATTGGCGAAATATTCCTTTACATTTAATGGCCAACGCACAAAGTATAATTTCGGTTTTAAATAACAAAATTGTGGAAGAAGATTCAATTTCATTTCTTGTATATGGAGTAAAGGAAGAGAGAGAGAAAATTGTGCAGCGGACACTCTCTGACAGATATTCGGTTACAAATTGTATACCCTTATACAAATAAACATGTAATTACTGATTTGTTTCGGATGTTTTTGATCTTAAGAATTAATCATACATCAAACCTTATAGGTTAATAATATACGTTGTAGTTACGCACAAATAAAACTTTAAATGCATTTTCAATAACAGACAAAGTGTATGAATATTTCTATGATCAAAACTTTCTTTTTATATTAAATTTAAGAGCATTAATCTTCAAAATTTTTTATTGTGACTGAATGCTTTTTCTGTGATATACTTCATCATTATACTTACCCATTTGCAATAATAGAATTTTAAAATGTTTCAATAATTTTAAATAGAGTAGAAACTATAGTTTAATAAAAATTCTAAAAACAGTGAAAGGTAAGAACTAGATACAAAAACAAAGTTTCAATAACTTTTTTATACTTTAAATAATTTTTATTCTTATTCGCTTATCGTAATATATTTTAAATGTGATTAAATGACGTTTTAATTATTTTATCATTTGAGCTGTAAGTATTATTTTAAAGTTTCGTGAATTATTTATTTAAATTGTATCACCTATAACTCAACATCGTTCTGCCTTCCTTTTACTCATAAATTTTAAGTAGTACTAAAAATATCGCGTAATATCATTAACAACTGTAAAAGAATCGTGTTAAAAATGTCATGGAAACTAAGAAATTCGTCATTCTTATTAAAAATTCATTTTAATGCAATCAATGATGAACTAATTATTGATACTTGGCAAAATGTAACTGCAATAAGAATGTTTTGGTTATCACAAAAGTAATATTTTGATAATTAAGAAAGATATAATAGTGAAAGAATATAATAATAACTGCATATGTGTAGCTTAGAAAGACAAAAAAAACCTTGGTTATATGTATCTAATATAAGTGCAGTTTGAAACATATTTAATCTGTTTTAGTGAAGATATACAAAAATTTATTACAATAAAAAGAGGCTCTGGAACATTGTTTCTACAATGCAATTGCATTCTCAAAAATTACCGAACATAAAAAATTTTATAAATTATTATATTATTTATAAAATTACGATTAAGAAAGATACGAAACCAAACATAAAACGATGAGAAATTTCTGGTTATAAAATTCTTAGAAGTAGAATATATGTCTGTATCAAAAAAATACTTTCATTCAGAAAAATCTTAAAATCATGTTTTTAAAATAAAATACTGCTTGAATACTTGTGATATGGAATAATTTTAGGGTCATAAGAATTACTCAATCTCATTAGTTTCAAACAATCTTACAATAGCAATGAAAATATTACTTAAAATATTATCCCAATATCACATTTGCCGAAATAATTCATTATCATTTTACTATTGAACATAATGTAGTATGTGTTTGGTGTTGCCATTTTTATATAATTATTCTTCATTATTAAACAAGTGATAAGAAAAATTTTTGAAAACTTTTCCTTTTGTTTTTTTAACTACCTTCATATTCTTTAAATTATCTAAGAACTCTGATGTCCCTTTTTAATTTTGTTCGTATTTTTTTTTTTTAATTTCCCCCTTCATATATTTTGATTTCTTAAGAATTAGAGAATTGTTAGAAACAAGAACGCAACACAAAACCTAGCCATGTCCATAATTCATTTAACTTCCATCTGTGGTGAAAAAAATGTATTGCACTAATTCTTAATTGTGTTTTCGATGTCCTTAGTATAAAAAAATTTGCAACAAGACAAATCTTATGAAAAATACTCCGTGTCAAAGCTGGATAATGAGCTTTATTAGCAATATCTTTTCTTTTGTCATTATCGGCTACATATATTTTATCACTATTTTTTATATCTTTTCGCAGCCGGCGGCTTTGTTTAATCAAAGAAAATTCCCACAAAATAGCTTCTGGTAAAGGTGAAAGGCGTTACAAGTGATTTCTACTTTTCTAATGGAGGTTAATGCTAAAATTGAATTAAAAGACATTATCTACGTTTCTCCGATGTTTGTTAAGATTGAAGTAAACCTAATGAGTTCATTGTTTGGTAATTGTTTCTTAACTGCCTTTTACTCGATTTTTTTTTCTTTCAAAAGATCAAAAGTACCGATAATTAAAGTTAAGGAGAAAAAGACGTGCTTGAGATTTTAGTTTATTATCTCTTGAATCAAAGCAGATGAAGTGTTGGAAAAGATATAATTAAAGATAAAATATTCTTTACTGCTTGAACAAAGCTGTCATTTGCATAAATCTTTATTACGCATTCTTGGCATCAAAATCATATTAGTGCAATAAAATTTGAAAGTACGCTCCGCTTCGTTTTTTTAACATTTTTTCTCCAAGTTTTTCGAAGCTTTTAAAAAAAGAAAAAGGGCGTGTTTCAAAAAGAATTTTTAACTCAGATTAGCATGCATTATTCTTTTTTTTATTATTATGGTTGCTCTGTGATTATCGAAAACGACAGCACAAATCATTTGTTGTCATTATGTTGTGAATGTTCTGATTTTTATGAATAAATAGGTATATCTACATACTCATCAATATGATTCTCAACAGGGCGTTGTCTACCCTTTATACAAGAATATATTAAGTATGATAGTACCAATTCGCCGATAGTGTTATGTTGAATTTTTCACTTAAAAATTAGTCAGGGAAGAAATGACTCAATTTGAGACAAAAGAAATTATTTATTCTTGATTAAACTATATTAATGTTAATTATTTATTAAGACAAATACAATAGATATAAATATAAATTTCCATGATCGATCAATTGTTAGTTTTGTTTTCATAAAGAGGAAAGATTCAACTTAAGGATTTCCGATTGAAGTATGCTACGTTAACATGAGTTTCATGAAGAGTATTTCAAACACAATCATCCCACTCACGCATAAACAGTATCATTTCAGTATTTTCTTGCTACATATGCTATACAAATTTTCACTAACTAATGATGTATATTAATTTTCCAAAGATTGTAATTTTTTTTACCTATTCTAATCACAATTAAATTTGTTATAAATAGTATTAAAATATGTTATTTATAAATGAATCAACTGAAAATGCATGTTTTCTTGATTTTATTAATCAAAGTATAATCAAAAACAAAACCTCAATTTTTAATTCTAGACTTTTTTTTAAGTTCTCCATCAGCAACGTGTATTTTGAGAAAAATTTTAGAAGAATAAAATTATTCATAACATAACTCAAAACTAGAAAGGAAATCATTAAGAGTAGTTTAAAGTAAACTTTTTTAAGTACATATATCAAAACTATCATTTTTTTGTGAGCAATGATATCTTCAACGTAAATCTTATTAGAAACCTAAATCCAAAAGAAGTGTTATTAAATATAGCATATTTTTAAAAGATATACATAAATGTATCAAGAAGTAAGATTTACGTCAGACCAATTGGATATTTCAATGAAAAGGTCATAAAACAGATCATTAAAGCAATTAGGTTACTTTGTATGCGACTAACTGCATTTATAGCCATTAAAATTTTTCAGAACTTTTAAAATACATAAAATATGTATAGAAATGTTAGCAATAAAGATAATATATGCATATATTTTGATACTATAAAAAAGTATTAGAACTCAAACAAAATTTTGCTTTTCAATTTTTAAATAATAGCTTGCTTATACTGTCATGTTTTGTTATGAGCAATTCAACTTAATTTATTTTCTCACTCATCCACAATAAAGCTACACAAATGCTGCTTATCTACAATTCAACCGCTTCAACTCTTCTCTTCACCACATATCCGAATTAAGCGCGACAAAAGTCAGATTACATATGCATTCCGGTTTTACTTTTGTATTTTTGGCTACAAACAATTTATTTTATAGTTAGAAAACAAATTTCTAATCTTAATACACCGCATAAACCTCACTCTGAAAAGCCCAAAATATAGATTCTTTTCAGACTGCGTCACGGAATTTTCAGTGCTAGAATATTCAAAATGAAATGCTTTTCCGATTCTATGGCTCTCCAATTGAATGCGTGTGTTTTAATTCTTTGCGAAGTTCTCGCCGGTTTGATAATCATTTATTCTAGCTCTACTGCGTAATAACTCAAAATCCACGAGTGTTGTATCCGTTGTTGCTGACATCTTCTTTTAGTTCCATACGAGCCCTGACTAATGAACGAACAAAAGCTTCTTCGCTGTCAAGTTACACGAGAGAACTCTGGAAGAATGTAATTGTAAAGATTTGCCTAGAACACAAGAAACAAAACGCCTGAGCATTCATATGATGAGACAAATTAGAAAAAATTAAACTCTACAGAAAAAGTTTCCTAAGATTTTTGTGAAAATATATGTGAAGTGATTGTAGTTTTTGAAACTGGAAGATCAAAAGATTTTTTTTTTTTTGCATTATCAGTAACAGATATAAAATTACTTCAATTCTTGGCGACGCACTACATAAAAAATTCATATAATTTAAGTTTGATGTTTTATACAGCTTTTTATGTATTTGGTTTGGTGATTTACTAAATATTTTCACTACTATTATTTACTTACTATTATTATAATTTCACTTAACTAATGTTTTCTTACTAAAGAATAGATATTAGGAAGTAAAATTAACTCAAAAGCTAACAAATCTGTGTGGCTTCAGATTCTTTTTTAATTCTGGATGTACGAAATAGATGTACATAGTATATATATACATATATATATATATATATATATATATATATATATATTGTTTATTTTAACTTAAATTTGAGTCCACTGCAAAACTATTTCCTCTGTCCACAGGTATGTATGATATTTTAAAACTAATTCTTAAAAATATTATACCAAGTAAAAAGAAAAATTATTCAGTATAAAATTTACATTAAGTACGCATATGAAACGCATAAATTAAATTTATAGGCAGTTATCTAGTTACCCTAATCTTATTGAACAAATGGGTTTCGAAATCATCCTCTTCCATTTATCTATTGTCTAGAAGTAGAATTCATTTTGTATAACTTTAAAGTAATTTTTGGCATCTTATTCTATTGTGTAATTACTTTTTAATGAATATTCATATTTGAAATAAACTTGCTATCCATTCATTTTGTTTAACGTTTCTTGAATGAAATCAAGGTAATTTTCTTATATTTGAAATATTCTTCCAAACATGTAAATAAGGGATTAGCCTGTGAAATTTTTAAAAAAAATATACACAGATTTTGAGGAGACAACGGAAATCATGTTTGATAAGCTTAAATTAAGTGATCTGTTGCACTCACTTTAAATTATTTAAAAATACAGAAACTAGCTTCGTTTATTTATTTTTCTCTAGTAAAAGATGAACGAAGTCAATGATGTAACTGTTCTAATCATTATGCAAATCTTAGAATTCGAACAAAGGTTTTGATATCTAAACGAAGTGTATGTGTTCGCATCGGCTACAACAAATATCGTTTTCACCTCTATAAGATAATAAGGCATCAGGAATAAGTTTCACTTCATGCGATTTTCTAATAATGAATGTTAAATATTCATTAGATTCTACTATCGCTCCCGCGCCTCGGTTGATTATGTTAGACTGTAAGCATTAGTTGCCTTACATAAAGAATTAATACAACACTCGATAGAATATAAAAGCCATAGAATCCTATTATTTATACATGGGATGTGTAACAAGGCCCGCTTATGAATTTATTAATCGTTAATAAATTGGTACTCATCGCAATAGGAAGAGTTCCTAAGTAGTAGCAACATAAAGCGTCACAGGTGGTCATAAAATTTAAATTTTGACGCTTGAAATAAATACCCAGCTTCATAACCGGAGACCCAAACAATTACAGTACACCCTCAATAATTCTGCACTTCACCAATTTAGTCTGCCAGTAATCCGGTGTTTTTATTCCGGTTGACAAGTCATAGATAATTATTTTATGCTATCTACTTCAACTAAATAGTACAGGATATCAATACAAAACAATACATTTTTTGCTGTTCTAATTATTTCGTATGTTTGACACTTTATTTTTGTGTACTGTAATAAATGTTGCATAAAAACACATAGAGTTTTCTGTTCAAATGCATTATTATTTGGGATTTTCCAGTTATCTAATGTTTACGATAATCCGGGATGCTCTGGTCCGATATCTGCCGGTTTACTGAGAGAGTATTGAGCTTCACATATTCTCAGAGGAAAAGAATATAAATAGAATTTCAAAAAATGTTTCATACAAGATATTATTTTTAAGCTCTTAGTAAATATTGATTTCATTTCAAGTGATTGAGAATGACCATATGAGTATAAGGGTAAAGAAATCATTTATCAAATTTGAAGCTCTAACCAATTGCACCCTACCGAACTGCAATTAATGACAATTAGAAAGAATATTAATGACAGTTTCTATGTCATTTTTTGACACCCACTTTTAAACTGGACTTCGTTTTAGAAGTTTCGAATTCGCTTCTATTATGTTGAAAAAATGCTTATTATTAAAAGATATAATGGTGTTAAGATTTGAATGCAATTAATAATGTTGATAATACTTATATCACTTCAAAGTTATAAACATTGCTTATATATGTTTTAACTCTTTTCAGAACATTACCATATATTTGTGGGTGATTTGAGCCCAGAAATTGAAACGCAACAACTTAGAGAAGCTTTCGCACCATTTGGAGAGATTTCGTAAGTACATTTTTTATTTCAAAACGCATGTTTTCTGCAGTAGTATTTCTTCTAATACAAGATATAAAATATATATAAGCAAAATAGGCAAAAATGTTGTTATTCGTTACATATTAAAAATGTCTACTGATGAAATCTTTGCAAGAAACAAATACATGCAAGTAAAATATAACTTTCTAAGGTATCTGTTTGTTCTAATAAATATAAAAAACTAGCTTCAAAATATTCAGATAGCAATTTTGCTATTGTTTTTCTTGCTGAAGTTCTAAAAAACTCATATAAAAGAACTATAAACTCTACCTATAATATCAGTATTAAATAAACATACTAATTTTGATAGAACAATTTTCTCATTCAAGATTAAGTTTTTATAGTGCTTGAAATGAAACGTTAGTAGTGACAGAAACTGTTAAAATATTTTTATAAATAAAAAGTATTACTAAATATTATCAATATAGATCTCGTTCGAGAAATTACTACTTAGTACAGAGCTTCAAAAATTATGATCCTCTTGAAAATTATGTGATATTCATAAATGATAATTTTGTTTTTATTATCAATTTTCGAATTATTACTGATATATCTATGATCTATCCGATCTTTACAGTAATATTTACGTGGAAAAAGTTATTCATTTAGCATAAACCAATAGTGAATTTACATTTAAATTGTATAGGCATTTGTTATTTTCAAATTTATCATGCATTCTTAAGTTTGCTGACCATGTACTTTCATGGTTTCTTTATTCACGAAATTTAAAATTATTCAAAGTTACAGAGATTTCAAACCAGTTTATTTGTGTATAGAAATATATTTCAATGAAACATATTTCTTAATTGTACGTCATTTAAGTTTGTTCTTTTACATTAATTTTAATGAATTATACCGAAATATATAAAATTCGAAAAGTATATGCCTTTCTCCTTTAATAATTTTGTGATGAATTCAAAGCATCAGTGCAAACAAATTTAACATATTTTAAAGGATGACATTGTCTTAAGTTCTAAAATAATTCTTTTCTTACTTAAGTAGAAACTTACGTCTTTGAACGTATGAGAATTCATTTTCTTATCTTTAATGTCCTTTATATTCCAACATTTATAATCTTAAGAGCTGTAAATATATCATTTGTGACTATACGACATCAAATACTCCTATTAATCACTAATAGCATACATATCATTATGTTAAGCCACCAAAACTACCATTTAAATTAGAGACACGTTACAAAATATTCCAAAGGACAGGGGCCATTCAATATTTAAATAGACAAGTAGCTTTACAGCAAAAGTGGTTTATTAAATTAATGCAGTTTTTTACTTACTTTTCCTCGTAGCTCCACCAATCTCTCTGCTCGCCCTATCCTTTTAGGATTCTTCTTATTCCCTGAGAGAAGAATTCTTTACCTTGATCTCGAAGCCAGTTATGTACTTTTTCTTTAATTCATTCGTTGTCATTGAACTTGATGCCTTGCAAAGTGTCTTTCATCGGACCAAACAAATAAAAATCAGAAGGGACAAGTTCAAGGCTGTAAGATAGATAAGGAAAAAGCTCCCAAACAACTTTGCAAATAGATTCCAGCGTCAATTGTTCCATATGAATTAAAGCATTGTTTTGCAGAAGAAGCATGTCTTTCCTCAGCCCTCTCAAACATTTCCTCTTTAACGCAGACTAGACTTTCTTCTTAATAATGTCTATACAGTAGAGGCTGTTGATAATGCGTTGCCTCTCCATATGAACCCTGAAAATAGGACCTGGGAACTCGGCTCGTCATTGACGCTTTTGCGACAACTTTTAAATTTTTCCAGCCACATTTAAAAACTCGAGCTTTTCTGAAAATTGCTGTTAAATTCCTTGTTTGTCCAAGATAATATTTTCTGACGGTTTTACTCTTTCCGAAAGTAAAAATCAGATCACAGTACGCTGTATTTTAGAAGTGCATTCTTCGAGCGAACTTACCATTGTAATTAAGACTTCAGAAGTTATGTTTACATAGATACAAATTGAAAAGCTGAATAGCAATTTTCTCAAGGTTACCAATTAACACTTACAGAAATTTCAATAGATTGCGTTCAGAGTTTCCTTCACTAAAAAATGTTTACCTGTTTAAATATTGAATGACCCTCGTATCTTCTTTTAAATAAAAATGCAATGTAAGCGTTTTAATGTTTCATTTGTATATGTATCCTAAAGCTATTTTTTCAATTAACGTTGGTATCAGAACAGAAATGAATAATTATTTTATCCATTTTTAAATTACAAATGAATGTTAATAGTTTCAATATTGATGCATTTAAAGTAAAATGCAGTCTCCTGTGTAACTTTCTAAACAAGATAGATTTTAAAAATATATATATTTCGCATTTATATATTTCGCAAGTTTTCACATGTATATTCAAAATAATAGCATGAGTATACAAGCTATAACGTAAGCATCTAATTGCGTGTATCAGTGTTTCTAAGGTAAAGAGATCAATTAATGATTCATGAGTAGTGCAACAATTGTATAATTTCGACAAGTAATCTAACAGTTTTTTACAGACCTATTTCTCAAACATACATTGAGTATCTATGTTATAGTTTAACTACAATCACCATTTCTCAGAATATAAAATATGAATACGACTAAAATCTTCGAATTATATTCAATTTATTTTCAGCCGTTAATGTTAACGTTTTTATATATTTATATCTCAAGCATAAATTCCTTTTTTAAAAATTTAATTTATTCACATTAAAATGAATTTTTCGATTAATAATTACTGCCTAAATTTATGAAATTGCATGAATTTGAACTTCTCAAGTACATACTATAGAAAGAAAATGCTTTAAAAGATGAAAACAGTTATACCTCTATATAATTACACAAAAGTAAACGAAATGCTATGAATACTATAATTTAATTTAGTTTTTTTTTAACACAAATCCTTCAATGAGTTTTTTTTTCTTTCAACATAGAACCTTAACTTCCATCTTCAATTTTGAAGTATTTTGTTAATTAATAACACAAAATTTTTAATCAGTATGAGATAAATATAATTTTTGCCTTAAATTTTATAAATATTGGAAAAATATTTCCTATCCTTATTAAATGTAAGCAACAAATTAGATAAACGTCTTTTATTACAGTAATTAACATTCTTCGGTTAATTCGGGAGAGAAGATAAAATTGTATTACATTTATTTGGAAGATTTCCTGGTTATATATATATATATATATATATATATATATATATATATATATATATATATATATATATATATATATATATATATATGCATATATATACATATACATATATATATACACATACATATATATATATATATATATATACATATATATACATACATATATATGTATGTGAATGTGTGTTTGTGCGGGCGTGCTAACTATTTCTTATTATTATTATTAAGAAATAATAAACTATCTACATTACATATTCGATAAGTAATTCGTTTTTATACACACGTAACACAGAGAAATCTAACCCGAAAAAATTATTTGGATAATCAACATATTTTGTACAAAAGTGTATAAACAAGTAGAAAATGTAAGTATTTAAATTTTATTTTCTTGATAGATTTATTTTCTAATATTGGTTCTTCCAACATAAGACTTTCTCAAACTAGCATCAAGTGTCTTTGTTTAGTTTTAGAAGACTTGTACGATGTACCCTTTTGATGACAACTCACTTATACAATTAATAAAAAAGTATATTTTACATAACTATCTAAAAACACACGATGTGGTAAACACACTTTGACAACTAACCCTCTTCATGTAGCACTAGTTGGAGTGCGGGGGGAAGCGAAAGACGGAAGTATCGATAGGAAATGCTCTATATCTTGTGTCTAATTATTGATGCGATTCACCCTCTGAGCTTCTCACGAACGCGCGTAAACTTAACAAGAGGAGTTTGTTGCTTCATAACGCGATTATTTGGAGGAGAAAATTTCCCGGATTAGGTATGCGCATAAATTTAGCTGTGAGGCATACTAACTTTTCAATAGCCGAATTAAATATGTTACAAGTCTGCAACGAGCTAAAATTAATCTTTTGTTCAGAATCTGCTCGTTGAATCCCCTCGGAAAGGTGCCTTTACATATGTTACCGCATTCCAAAATACCAAGGACTACTCGTGTTAATCTGTGGCTGGAAGAATTGCATAAATTATTATTTCTTGAGCTTTCTAAAATGGGTGGTAGTTCACTTCCGATTGTTAGGACCTTCCACGCCGTCTCGAAATTTAACTCTGATAAACGGAGATCAAAGTTAGCTTTGAATTTCAAAAGTTTGTTATGTAAATTTGATTCCCCGAAGATTATTTGCATGAACAGTCGATAGCATTTTACAATACGTTGAACTTGAAGTTTCTTTGAGCAGCTCTTGCTGATGGTTCATGATAAACTCCACAAGTGATAAATTTCAAAGACAAAATTTTGCATTGAAGTGGTAAATGATATTGTAGGCTACTTTCTTTGAGTTTTTTGAAGAGTAAATGATAGTAATGTGAAGCTTTCCTTTTTTTATTGTTTTTTGCTAAATACATCGTTTTGAATAAAAGGTTCCTCCCTACAACAAAAAAAATTCAAAGAAATTTTTAAATCGTTTTTGTAGACAATATTACTTTAAGATTAATGCATTATACGCATTAAGAACATCTTAGCTAATTTTATTATGTAGCTATAAACTTATACAAAGCTGAAAAAACCAATTATTTGATTCATTTGTGAGAATTTGCTTTCAAACTCAGTAACATCAATGTTACTAAGGCTATAATAGTGAAATCCTTTTAAAAGACCAGACAAAGAACAAAATAGTTATTTTCACTTAAGGGGACGTTTCACCTTTTGAACAACTTTTTTTTAAAATTCATGCCTTTAAAAATTATATCTTAGCACATTTTGTACCATGTTTTTATCCAAAAAAAAATGATTTCAGATGAAAATTTGAATATACTAGTGATACAATTGTATGAGTTAAGATATTTTTTTTAAAAAAGTTTCTTTCAAAACTTTTCTCATTCTATATTTATTAATATTTTAATATTAAAGTTTTTTTTTCTATTTAAAATTTTCAATGATGTCTTAAACAACTTTTAAGTATCATATTGCAAGAAATTGCTTACATTTAGATAAGAAATAAACGTTGTGATATACTCGTATGAATGCTAAAATTCAGCAACTCTAAAATGTGCTACATTTTAACTTTTTTTAAATAAAGAATTCGTTTTATTGAGAAATTGGTCCCTAACTTTGTTATAAACTTTATATATAACGCACAAAAAGATGGAAGTTTTTAATAAATATTTCGGGAAGGAGAAACATTTTAAACGCATTGATATATTGAAAAAATATAAACTGAGAATTTTTTTTAAAAGTTTATAACCCTGAAAACAATAATTTTTACATGTATCAAACAACTTAAAGTGCCATTTTGTAAATTTTTTTTCTCATATATTATAAGATTTAATATTTCTATAAAAACGGATGAGGAATAAACACAGAAATTGGGAAAGTACTAATATTAATGGTTTTAATTTAAATTTTATACATGCACACATGAGATATTAACAATAAATCGCTCGTAATGAATGTAATGGAAATTTAAGAAAAAAACACAAAAAATATTACAGGTATGATTAAAACAAAATAAAACTTGTTTTTGAAACTTTTTTGATAAAAATATATAGTGAAATTACTAATATTTCTAAAAAGGTAATGGACAGATTCCAAAAAATTCGTTACATTTTTCATTTCAAATTCTAACAATTTCTCGCTCTGCTGCGTACAAAAGTTATATATAAATTGAAAGATAATATTTGAAAAGATGTTACTAAATAAAAATCAAAAATTTAATTTGATGTCATTTTAAGGTGCCAAGTCTATTAAAAAATTGTTTTATTAGCTGTCTTTTTCACAGGTGTTAAAAAGTTAGTCTTCACTTGAGGAAACAATAATCAACTGAGTAAAAATGGGAATAAATGCAAGTTCATTGGTTCACTTTTACGGAATTAACTTCAAAATATGATGAAAATGACTAAATATTAAACCAATCTCGATGTGTCTCTAGTTAAATTATCATCAACTAATATTAAAGGAAATACAATTATATTCCTTGCTCCCGGCATAAACTCAGTTTATCCCCCTACTACTCTCTCACCTTGACTTCTTCTAAGAAAATCGTGATATTCAAAATTAAAAGATATAGTACACTTTAGTTCACAATCTGTTTGCATAAAGAAAATCTTAGGAAATGAAAATTATCAAGAAAAAGAATAGGAAACGATCATGAAAAGAAAAAAAAATTACGAGATAAAAAAAAATAGTAGTGATTCTCATAAGTTAAATGCTTGATTTGTGTAATTTTTTCTTCACAACTATGTCTTAAAATTAAACTTTTAAATCTCTGTAGGATATTTCAATGTTTATTCTTAACATACTATTCAAAGCTTTTCATGAAATTTATTGTAACATTTAAAATTATTTACTTATCAATTTTACTTGATATTTGCTCATTATCAGAAAATTCGGAATCAAGCAAATTACCCGCAAAATTAAAATTCCGTGGAACGCATACATCTTGAATTAATCTCGAAAACTACAGCTTCATAAATTAATGAAAAATTATGACACTTAATAATTTAATTGAATCATAACGAGTGTTTTTGCTTACAAAAAACTATAGCCTTCTTAACACAGTAGTTAACGGAGAAGTAATTAAAATAAATAATGTGGCAATATAAAGCACATAAACATTTTATGAATCAAGAATAGCTGTCTTTTCATCAGAAAATTAACTTCGTTACAAAAAGTAAAAAATTTGTATCGAATTAGCTAGTTTGTATCAGACAAATGTAAGTAAAAGTATTTAGAGAAATATAAATTTAGATCGCTGTCTATTAGATCCATTTACACATGAAGAATTTTAATGGTTCAGGAAATTAATATAATACACATGTCTTTTTCGTAGAGAAATCAATAGTGAATTTTCAATCATATAATTAAAGTTGGTAAAGTAGAGTCTATTGAGTTTAAATTAGCTGATTCATTTAAAGCACTTATAAGCATTCTCAAATTAACTATTTAAAATAATCGTACTAATTTTAGCTTAATAAACATATCCTCTTAACCATAGGCACGCTTCACTTCACGTAAATATTTTACAGTGTTAAAAATGGCCGTGAACTCTTTATTAGATTTCAGTACTACAGAGGAGCAAATGGTAATCAATAGCATCATGTACACGCTATTGAATTCTATTTGTATATCCAAACTGTTTTGAAAGGATTTTACGTTAGGAAGGATGAATTTCAGTGTAATAAAAGGACGAAATTCTTTCATCAGTTCTCATTAAAAGTTTTCTGCATGCAAGATTTTATGATTCATATAAGAGCATATGCAAATCTCCGTAATTTATATATGCTATTTTTTGTGGTTTAGATTGAGTATTTCATCATTTGTGACAATTGATACATATATTCATTGTTTCAAAAATGAGACACAGTCAAGATCTAAGACGGAATACAAAATTATTTCTTATAAAGAAAACAAAAAGTAATTTATTTTAAAATTTGCTTAGATCTATCGTATAGTATTTTGTTTGGAATTTGCTTAAAAGAGAACAGTACCGTATCAATATTCTTTCATTAGATATTTATAAGAAAAGTTAATATTCCTCACATCTCAGCACATAAAACATGGCTTTCAGAAAAAAAATTCTTATTCAAACAAACAATTATTTTAATTTTTTTTAAATGTAACAAAAATTATATATATATATATATATATATATATATATATATATATATAATTACAATAAAATATTAGTGCTGTCGTAAGGATAATAAATCTATTGCTAAAATAAATAATTAAATCATATTCAGAAACTCATAATTGTTGTCAGAATAATATACACTTCTACTGAATGAGGATCTGAATGTGCAATTTGCGATATCCAAATAGGCCATTCATTATTTTAAAAAAATTAATTAAGCTATTTTTAATATTATAACAGCAAAAGAGGTTATTTAGATTTTGAATTCAAACAAAACCATTTTTAATTATTTAAATGAAAAATCAAATTCAAAATCTTAAGTTACATAATAGCAATTTGTTTCTTAACTGTACCCATAAGTACTTACCTCCCCTCAATCCATAAAAAATGCATGCATTTTAAGTTGAACTCTGGGAAACCCAATGAATATTACTTCATTTTTTTCTACAAAAATAAAAGGACGCGCTATAAGGTCGAAGTGATCTTGCAGAGACGCATCGCTTCTATTTTATTCAGTAGTTTATTTTCTGGAAGCTTCCATATTTGTTGCCTTTGTTACTTTGTCAGTTGTATCCATTTTTGAGAAGGGAATATGAAACTGGAATAATGTACTTGTTTTGCTGAGAAAACACCGAACATTTATTATAAATTTATTGGGTATCGATTGTTCTAAATCCACATTTTTCCAGGAGGGAGCTCGAAATTCCTACTTTCTTCCCTTAAAATTCCAAAGAGTTCTGATGCAGGAAGGTTTGCATTGAACAACTAAATATAATCCTATAAAACGCAAAGAAAGGGTTTGTCAATTACACTTTGGTTACATTATTTTGCAATCTTTAAGATTCAATAAGAGTAAAAGGTATTTAACTTGTATAAATTGAGTGCATTTTTTTGCCAAGTTGTGTAATCACTATGCAGAGAATAAACCCGAAATCTATGTTTAAAAACTTCTATTTTTAATAAGGTAAGATAAAAGTCAGCTTACTTCGACAACAATTATTGTATCTGATTTTACCTTAGACCTGAATTAAATAAACTACAAAAAACAAAGCTTAAATGGAAGATATAGGCACAATTCATTAATTTTTCTAATAATAAAAAATTCTTCTTCAATTGTGCATTATCTAACTAAATATATTTTAGTTCAATGTTATTCAGCAAAGGCGCTATTTGTATGTATAAAAATGTATAAAATTTACTATTTGTATGTATAAAAATAGTAAAACTTTATTATATACATATAGTAAAATTAGTAATATTTTGGAATACTATGTAGTTTATTTTCAACTGTATTTCAAATTGAAATTTTAAGTTGTACTCAATATAATAACTGAATTTTTATAAATATAATTCTCCTTTAATGAATTTTATTTTTTTATTGAATTAAGTTCTTCGTTATAATTTACAGGTTATTTTATACATGAATTTTGCCTTAGAGTTTCAAATATACTCGATATAATAACTGAAATTCAATAAAAATTAAATGGATTAGTTATGTTTGTTAAATTTAAGAGTTCCTTCACTTCTGTACTAAATTTAAAATTATATGCGTTAGGAAAAATACCCTTAACCTGCATAGTAGGAGTGGAGAAAATATTAATTTTTTTTTTCACTAACAGTCAGAAAAATATTTTTGTAGACAAAACAGAAACGTTCAATTTACCTTAACGTATAAATTAGATAAAAAAAAAAGATACATAAACTTTATCCTATTTTCTTACGAAGAGGGTTCCATCACCTGCTAAGATGACACCCGACAACTTTATTAAGACTCATCAAATTTCTGAAAGGCATCTTTCCCTCGTAGTGTTAAACACAAACCCTTCAATCCGAGCAAACTTGTGACGGGTTTTGGGAGGGGAGCATTGCTGCGATAACATGACATGACTGATATGACGATATGAAGAGGGAGTCACTTTTAAAACAGTTTCCATCTCCTCCCTTTTGCTTTACTTTTAAAAGAGTCGCTCAATTAAAAGATAATGGCGACCTAAAAGACGAAGTGCATTTAAGTGCCGACCGTGCCTAGCTACCGTGGCTAATTTGAGAAAAGGAATGGGGGCTCGAGCTTTCTTCCATTAGTCGCGTCATTACGAGAAGCCTGAAAACGGAAAACAGTTTGACCTCTAAGGGTCGTGAGGGTCACTATAATTCTTTAAAGTTTAAAACAAAGCGTCGTTTTCTTCAGAAAATTGTGCACACAGCTTTAATTGCCGCTTACGTGCCGGCCCTTTTGGACCCCTCTTGAACAGTTACTTCAGAATTACAGCCGTGGCCTACGAGAGCATTTTAATTCGAGAAGGGTGGTTTTGTACATAGTTACCATTGTGTAATCGTGAGGGAAAAGATAATGAAGTGTAATATTTTAGAAAGCTCCCTGACATTTTATCAACAATTGCCGTTATATAAATTAGACTAATGAGCAAAATTCGCTTGTTGTTCCTTGGACTAATCCTAACAAGTATTTCGAGATTTGTTTGAAATTTGTTCTTTAAATTATCCACATTTTTGTCTATTTATTTTCCGGATATGTTGTTCGCCTTAATTTAATCTAATATGCCTTTTGTATTACTTACGAGAACTGTTCAAAAAATACCTGTGCTAGGTGTAGGAAATGGTGCATTAGGAATGGAAGGGAAGAAGAGAGTATCTTATTGTAGTATAGTCCATTGGTCTTTTCTGTTCTTTCCCAAAACATCGTCACTATGACTTTTCCAGCCGATGAAACCGTCTTCGCTTGATTTTGAGAAGATTCATCAGAAGCAATTTATTGTCTGTTTATTGTTGCTTAGCTTTCGTGCATAATGATGAATCCAGTTTGAAGGCGATGACTCGATGCAAAATAGCGAACACAACTCAACGTGACGAAAATCATAACTAGACAATGAATCGCTATCGAATTTTTTGGTACTGTTTAATAAATGGTAGCACACAACATCAACACTAACGTGCCTTTGAAAAACATTGTAGACAAAAACAGATATATTTTAAACCATCATTGTATTTGGAACTCGTTTCTTTTGGTAATTTTACGAAACTTTCAGAATTTGATATACAAATGTTCTATCTCAATACTGCCTTGTCTGGTATAATGAAACAGGTTGCTTCTAATAAATTATTTTCAAATTATTATAATTTTCCAACTTAACACCTCCGCAGAAATGCGTATTTTTTCTTCATTATATATTAAGACTTATTTTTTTTATAAAAAAATCATCTTAACTTAGAAAATAGTCAATTTCTTTTTCCCATTTAGTAAACAATGTAATTTCCTCAAACTTTTACAAATCATAAAGATTTTTCTTCTTAATAAGGTTAGAGTGGTGATTATAAACACAGTTCCATCAATTCGAATTTTGAAGGAGATTAATTTTTACATTTATACCACACGCGAATTTCATTTAACTTACTAAAATGTAAAAACTTTCACAAGCTGAAATGCAAGTTTTGTAATTTTCATGCAAACAGAAAATAATCGTGCAGTTTCCAGGAATAATAGCCTCCAAAATTGCATGATGTCTAACAAAATCATTAATCATCAATTTCTAAGTACAGAATCCCCAAAAACAATTATCAAAATATTTCAAAACTTATTTAAAAAATAGGCAGTTATATGTAATAAGAAAGGATAGAACATACGAACCCTTATTTAGAATCCCTATAGGGAGCTTAATAAATTCTTTGTTTTAAAGAATAAGTTAAGCTACCTCTGTAATAGAATTGTTCTACATCATAGTAATGAGGAAAAATATGGAATATGATTGATAGTACTTTCTATGCACGTAATGAGGTTGGGACAGTTTTACAAGCTTCAAATGCGTCTATTTAAATGCGCGCACTACAAAACAGTAAAGATATTAAGAGAATACAGGGTAAAAACAATTAAGTAAAAAATTCGGGCAATGAGGAGCAAATGCATAAAATTATGCAGCTTCCCCACTTAAAATGCGTATTCATTTTGCATGCGAAATAAATTTACCCACTCTCACGTAATGTGAACCCTTGACGTGTCTAGCAAATATTAAGGACCACATTATGCACTGGGGTGGAATTTGGCTGAAAATATTTTGGCATTCAAAAATAGTTCTCTCTTTTCTTCTTAAAGATTCACCTTTGCTGTAAAACTGAACGGTGTTTAAGGAATATATCTGCTGTTTATTCTGTTCCGAGCGTCCAATGTATTTCTTTGGCTAGAAAATGGTAGACTGATTGAATACAGAAATAAAGATTAGAGGTTGATTTAAAAGTTTAGAATTCCGGGAAGATAACCGTGTCTTAGACAACACACTTGAATTAAATGTAACCATAACAGATTATTTCTGTTTCAAATTCTGAATAAGACGCTATAGCATTTAGAGAATTTTTAAGCATTCGTATTATCATCTTTGTTAAATACTTTTAATAATGCAGTCAATATAATGCAGTCAATATAATGCAGTAAATAACGTGTTTTTTTTTAGGAAAGTATATTAATAAAGGCATTATAACTTACTTGTTCAATTGTTCAAAAGTTTCTCTATTCAAATACTTTGTGTGGTTTAACTTCACTAATCACTCTAATGTATTAAATAAAGCATGATGACCATTAAGAGTAATTTGAAACAAATACTGTTATCTAATGCGATTAAATTTTATGATAAAATTAATAAAACTTTAAACTTCTTTCTTTTAAACTGATTTTAGCGTTGAAAAAGGGAATAGTTAAATAAGAAAATAATTCTAAGACAAAACTTATAATAGTTGAACTAATAAGCTTTGTATTCAAAATTTAGAAACATATTAATCAATTCCAAATTTTATTTTAAAAAAATAAACGAAAGAATATAAACCTTACTGGTTTTGATATCTTTTGGTGCTTGTTCAGATAAATCTCTTCTCGGATAAGTTTTTTTATAATGATAATTAACTCATTGATATTTATTTCAAGGGGAAAAAGTTTGATAGCTTTATAAATAGGAAAAATATTGATGACTTCATTTTCTGATTTATTTATATGAAATATTATCTCCTGTTGCACATAATAAAATTTAGAGACATCTCATTTAATATGATGTTAAAAATTATTTCATTGATGATGTAAATACACTTCCCTTCTAAAATTATGAATTAATAATGGAATGCATTAAATAATGTTATAGAAATTTACACTTTTAACACAATCAAATTTAATGTAAGTAAAATTACTTTTTTAAAAACTTTAATATATAATAAGTGTTTCATTAAAAAATCAGAATTATATTTTCATTTTATTCAAAATAAATGAACATCCAAAATTATGAAATATTTCCCTACATTAAATATTCTTTTCCAAATACCAATTTAATTAATGTCTTTACTCTGCTACTTATACACACAATTCTGTTATTTTAACTTAAAAATATTTTGCTTCAAAATTAAGACAAATAACACACCACTAAGTTGATCTTTGAGACATTAATTATACTAAAAGATGCATCAATTAATTAAATCAATACCACTAACTGAAACTAATGCTAAATTAATTCTAAGGGAAACGAAAAATTAAAACTGAAAAAACCTTGAACCGTCTAGGTCGGGGATTTCACAAGTTGGAAAAAAGGATTTGTGAAAGGATTGTTACAAAACATACGTACCTTTTCTCACGGGGGAATAGTTGAATGATTAGTCATTCTGTTTCCCAACCGGTGCATCTGCTTCCTATCTTTGTAACGACATGTTGGTTCATCCCCCCAAACTTGACTAGCTTCACTGGATAGATTTTTTTGTCCCAAACTGTAATCTCAGATGATACGTATCACGTAAGAGAAAATATCAGATGGCTCGTCTATCTACATCTGAAAAAAATTGTAAACTACTTCAGCATAGATAAGCATTGTCGATGATCATTTTCTACTAAGAAAAGGTAATTGAATAATAAATTCTGCCTTTGTTAAAAAAAAAATAAAATAACTAGAAAAAAATTTATGGTTGTTCAGATTTATCCTCTGCTATTCGCTTAAAATAAGAATTTTCGTTTTGAAAATAGACCGATAATTATAAAATGAAATAATCCTACAATTGACGAAATGTAAATATATTTCCTTTGAAAATTTATGATTAATTGAAATGAATATCCCATTTTGGGCTTCATGAAGGAATTCCATGACTGTATATTCAAAATTCATCTTGAACTTATTAGATTCACACCAAGTTTTTGAAACTCCTTCAAGACTTGTAAATTATACTATTCATATTAAAACTACAGTGTAGTAAAGAAACTTGATATAATCATATTATTTTGATAAAGAAAATAATTTTTATATGAAGATGAATATAAAACTATTTCAAAATATTTCGAAACAGTAGCATAAGTTTAAAAAAAGATAGACTAGCTAAGACACTATTATATTTTTCTGATAAAAACTATTTTTGTGTGTAGCGAATATAAACCTATAATTCTCAAGCTATTTTGCTACTGAAATATAAAACAGCTACACAAGAGAGGAACACGTTTGAAACATTTCAAACTCAGAAACTAAGGAAAGAACTGTGACAGAATTTCTTTGTAAGAGTAGTAATCTTTCACAGGGTCTAATATTTAAACCACATAAGAAACTCTTTTTTATTAACAAAGAAAGCAAATCGGTGAGAAACTGATCAAGATGTTATATGATTAAAAATGTGTTAGATTCAGCACTATATAAAAATTTACTATAACTATAATTATAAGAATGTACTGTGAGATAAGTCTCTGAATTTTTTTAAATATGAAGATTTTATTCAATACCTACCACGGTCCATTAAAATAGGTTTTATTGAATTCCACACTAACAGGTATTGCTGACATTTCTAGTTCAGTAAACGAATTCATATTCAATCCCCTGTACGTTATTTAAGTCTATTCGGTAGGAACATTAACATATAGGTTAGGAAATATTTTAAACTACACTGAGAAATTTAAACTATATAAAATCTTAAAAAGGCATTTTCATTTCACTAGTTCATAAAATTATTTTGAAAACTTCACTTCATTCACTGCACAAAGGAATTATAATTCATTCAGTTTAGCAATTAACAATTTCTTTTTGAATAACACAAACATATATCATGTGAAAAGATTTGTAGTATTGCATTTCAGATGTTCTATTCCATTTCGTTGTTAATCACCCCGTAGTAGCAAATTCACACATGTTAAACTGCTTAATGCCGATGCACTAATTAGTCAGCTACCAGCTTGAAAACGTTAATGGAAATCTGCGTTGATGATTTGTTACCCTACCACTCTTTCAAACAAAATGAAGTCGAATTAAAACGCGTTTCTACGTTTAAATTGTAATTGCAGTTCCGACCCACTTCTAAATTTAATTTTAGCTCTCCCCTGTAATAACCGGGATTAGAATCGGGATTAGAAACAATATGAAATAAACCCATTAAATAAAAGTATAATGCTTCTAAGATGTTCATACTGTTTCTAACTTTATTCCCTCGAGCAGACCTACCTTATAGGAATGGGCTTTAAAACTGTGATACTCAACGTAAAGTTTGGTCATATAATATACGGTCAATACCATTAGCGCCAGATAGCTTTTAGTGAAGAAGGCACACTACACTGTTGTAAATGGGGAAGTAACTGAGGTCAGTCAGCTAGAACCCGTTCCGATAAAACTTGAAGGTTTTCCCCTTTTATACGTTTATCTATGACACACTCAACCTGAATTACGATATGCAATACAAGGACGTAGTAAAAATCCGCCATTACTAACGAATCATTTAACAAAGCCATCAAGAAGACATCTTTACATGCAGATAAAACACGTTGAATAACCTACTTAAATAAATGAAATGCTTTCAGAGGATAAATTTCAAAATATCTCTTCAGAAGCCTTAATTAAGTCTATCTTGATTAACAAAGCTCAAAATTACAAAGTTTCAAATGTTACACTCGATACTGCTTCCTCCGTCACTAGATACGAATGTCTCGAAGGTCCCACATTCTCTCAATTATGATAAGTCCTGCATAATCTAATGTCCCAGGAGCTCGAAATAAAACATTTAATTGCAATATTTTTGAAACAGAATGGATCTGTCACGAAATTAAATTTTGTTCGTTTCTCGTTTATACTTTTCGATTCATTGAGAAAAATTATCGTTTCGCGCATTTTTGTAATTATGTCACCAATTTAAAACATTTGAGATAAAATGTTTAAAATTGGCATTCGATCGACTCTTATATTGTATGACCTAGAACGGCGAGTTGATTTTAATTAATTTTCGAAATACTCCGTTTCCTCCTTTTGAAATATCGTATTCCGAACATCATTGGAAAAGCTAACTTTGCATTGCATCATTCTTTACTCGCCAGTGTATACGGACGAGTTTGCATTAGTGATTCGGCATCCAGCTCACATTTAATTATTTTTAATTTTCATTTAAATAAAGGTGGATTTTAAATATCGATCATCCCATTCTCGTATGGATATTTCGTACTTCAATTGACATATTCTCCATGGATTTGATTAAATTTAGTTTCGTGTCTTTTCAAACAGCTGAAATCTAGTGATCCGTTCGCATAGCAGTAATTATTAAAATTCATAATCTAATTATAAATTCTTAAAAATGTTAAACTTTATTTACTTATTTTAATTAAGGTCAATCGAATCAAATCTTCAAGCATGGAATCTATTGTGATCAGAACGAAAAATCTTGTACGTATCTTTTTATCATTTAGTCTCCATTCTAGTACAGAATACGTAGAATTCTCATGCTTTCACATACAGTGATATATTGTAAGTTAATTCAAAATACTCATGTAGCATTACATGTTATAAATATGTAATTTGATTCTCAAACAATTTAATTTATAATTTATGATTTTATTTATGGTTTAATTTAAAACATTTTTACTTAGTGTCCTTGGAACATTCAATTATGCAAGGTTTATCTTAAAACATATATTGCTTAATTCATATGTCTTAAGATTTAAAGCTCATTAAAATGTTTACTAAAATAAAATAAATATTTTTTTAAATTTTTTACTGAAATAAAAGAAGGACTATGATTAGAAGATATAATTTACATAAAAGAACTAAAATTACCTTGTCTCCCGCTAATATACCTCGATTGAAAATTTATCTAAGTATAACAAATCAGGCAAAAACTATTTAATTTTTATTAAGATAACTAGTTTAAATTAATTATAAGGCAATGAAGAAAAAAACTTGCTATAAAAATTAGACGAAAGTAGAAAATATATTAAATATCCAGCGTCTTATTTCTACGAAGAAATGACGTTCAGTATCTCATTACAAGTCCAATAAGCCTTGGTCTATGTCATCGATAGCCAAAATATTCCCCCACGTTACATATCTGTTGATTGGTAGTCAACGATTCGCGAACCATCTTCAGATGCCTATATATGTAAGTGTTTCTTTTTTCTTTCTGTATTATTCTTTATTAAGGTACCGATTCATCCACAATCATAAATTGATGTGCTTTCTGTTATCGAAAGACATCAAAGAATTTAGCTCTAATTATGTTCATCTAGCATTTCTTGTGCATATAATATATTTCTGAAATATATTTTATTAGACGATAAGAGGTAATTAATTTATTTTCTACCATTTTTTGGAAAGTTGGAATCAGAAACGTTTTTAAATTTTATTTAGATGGGGTATATCGTAAAAGTTCAATTAAAACTAAGAAATAATCGAGATATCTGAATAAAATTTATATTATATACGTTAATTGATCCTTATGTCATTAATGGCATAACATATAAACATTAAAAACATGCCAATATGTTGTAAATTACTACATTATGTTCATGCTATTAATGTAGATTTGTTTGGTTTCAGGAAGTCGTAGATTGAAGTAACCCAAAGTATTAAGACGATAGAAAAGTTTCTATCTCAATTACTTGTAATAATAATTAAAATTTAATGACAATGTGGGTTACTTTATGGCTTCCTGAAATCCAGCAAATCAGCATTAATAGTTTTTATTTGCAACATCATGTACATAAGGATCAATTAATATTCAAAATAAATTTTCCCCAGATATCTCGGTTACTTATTAGTAATAATTAAATCTTAACGATAATTTCCTGCAGAAGTCTTGATATTTGTTTTATCTTATCGACCCTTTGACCATAGACAAATAAACATATTTAGTACATTAATCATATCCTCCTTAACTGACATAGTTGCCACCTCTACTGATCTATCAAACCAACATCTATCAAGTAAAATTCATTTCTTTCATATAATTGTGTCTTATACCTCTTAAAACTAAGAATACAAGGATATTTAAGAAAAAACAACGAAATGAAATTTTCTTAGGACACTTAATTTGCAAACCCATCAATCTTGATTCCCTTTGGGATCATCAATGTAAAATTAATGGTTAAATTTAACTTACAGATACAAACTAATAATTCATTTTCTCCTGATTTTAAAAATGTAATTGTCCATATTTAAGAATTACTTATAACAAAAATAACATCACAAGATCATTTTACATTTTTAAAATATCCACATTTTTTACGTGCGTGAATGCTTAAGGATTTTAAACTTCAGTTAAATGTTAATATAGTAAGATTTTTCCTTCAATCTCTAATACATTCTGTTATAATTTTATTTACGTCTTAAAAGAATTAACTTATCTACTGTGTCTTATATGGTTTAAAAAGTGCATTTAAAATGCTTCGTTTTAGGAAACATGACTCCTTGGGAAAACACATCACTGAAATTTCCTGTGTTTGATGTCGACACTAAACCTTAATGGGAGATTTTGCTTCGTCGAGAGAATGAAAATTGTGTCTCATAAGATGCTCTTTAATCTTTATGCAGAGTGAAAATCGCTAGGCACTAGATAGGAAGCAATGACGCTTTACTGCTTCAAGCTGATATCCATCTTTTTCAGTTCTCAGTACATCAACGATCTCTAAAAACAATGAAAACAAATGGATGGCGTAGAAAATACATATAGCTTTCAGATACAACAAGAACTTTGAAAATCGGATAGCAATGTGTGTTAAAAACACACAATTAAAAATAAAACTTTTTCTACTTCAATTTCAATAATTGTGTTTCTTCACCAAAGATGCTTTTCTTTTCTTAGCTAACTTATGAGTTTGGAATAAGCTAAATTTCTTTTTAAGGTTTTTCTAATATGAGTCACCTTCAACAACTGTGTCCTTTCCCGAACATACACTTTTCTTTCAACCGAAGTAAAAGTTTTCTATCGTCTGCTATTAAAAGAGTTAAGAGATCGCAGATGCACTGACCTCGCATTTAGCCTAAACGCTCAAGGTAGAAAGTCAATTCAGCTAACAAAGTTACGTACTACTTCTAGAAATTCGAATCGAACATAAATCTCCCAAGACTACGCCCCCTCTTGGGTAACCTAATATAAGACGGAACATCAGTTCCCAACACAAAGCACAAGTGATTCTAAGGTGTGTGTCCGTGATAGAGAGACCCTTTTTGCCTCTCATTTCTTATCCAAGAATTTTATTGTTCTTTTCTGCTGAAATGCCGGTTCAAAGCCTGTTCGATATTGATGGCTAAACTTTATAGCCCCATAACAGAGCTCTTGGTATTGGGAAGCATGGAATTAGAAATATAACACTCGGTAGGAAAATGTAAAATGGGGTATAAATTACATGTTAGTTCTCTTTTCAAAGACCTTTTGTAGCTCCCTTGGGCTCCATGTTGCTAACAAATTTCGAATAGATAATTTACGTGATTCTTGTTTCAATCACAAAGAGTTAGCTGTTCAAATTTTTCTCCTTCTTCTGATTTTGAATTAGAATGAAAAATGTTCCTATTCTAGTTTCATTAGAACTTCATTCAGATGATTTAACTCATCGAACGCTATCTTTTACAGCCGCCTATTAGCATTCGTTTTTTCATGGATACTAAAAATTTAATAAGCAACAGAAAATAAATTATTTACGCTAGATAGCATATTGTTCAAACCGTTTATTTATATATTTTGTTTTTTTTTTTATTGAAGTGGAAAACTGGACTTAAAATAATTAAGTTTACTTAAATTAATGATTAGAAACATACAATTTAATACGATATCTCAAAAATTTGTTTACTAATAGTAAACTTGTTTGTTTCAAGTTCTAAAAATTTTTGTTAATGGTATTATATTATAAGAATTAATAGCTTTAACTTTCTTTTGGGAGAAAAATTTGTATAATTAATATAAAAATAATAATTAAACCAGCGTTTAAATCCCATTACATTCATCTGAATTATTTTCCCAGTTCATTATTATTCAGAGTATCTTCTTTCAATGGATTTTAAAACTCAACGCACATTTATTCTGGAATGATTACAATTTCTTAAAAAATGAAACAAAAATGACAACAACCAAATTATTAAAATTTTCAAAATGCAAGCGATTGCTTTTAATGAGTTATAACAGTAATTTGATGCGTTGTTTTGAATTCTTTAAATATATTTTTAATGTACTTTATCATAAGTAAAAAAGAGCCCTTATTTCCTAAATCAATTACGAACCCATACACTTTAAGGTATTCATAGAAATAATCTTAAGGTTACAAAACAAACTTAAATGCATTTATAATTAAAAATTAATATGTAAATTAAAATATTTGCACTTTATTTTATCGAAGTTATTCTTTTAATCAGTTTCTTTCGCAAAATAATTTCTAATTTGAGTTTGTTTTAAAAAGGAGTATTATTCAAGACATTATTGCTAACTACCTAACCTTTCTCTCTCATTCTATTTCAATTTCACTTTCTTTATGTCACGGGGTGTTCCAAAAATGTACTTTTGATTTTAAACATTCAAAAATTTTGGATCTTTAATTTTTTAATATCTTCGCTTCTCTGCTCATAAAATACAAAATTTTATAATGAAAGTATGTAATTGGAAAAATAAGCAAAAGAAAAGTAATAATAATAATAAACATGATCTTAGCCCTAGTTTTATCATGAAACACTTGATTTTGATTTTTAGATTTGACCGAATTCACTGAAACAAATATTATAAGAATTGGCAGTTTTCATAGTGAAATTTTTCCATGAAATTACGATGTTAAAATAGCATTTTGTTTATGTAAAGTCAAAAAGGTAAATTTGGGAATGTTATCTTATTTTTGGAAGGTTATTGTACGGCACATTATCAAAAATATTTAGTGAGCCTTGATAGCTAGATACTTTTGGTTTTTTTTGCAACGAATATGTGTGTGTGTGTGTGTGTGTGTGTGTGTGTGTGTGTGTGTGTGTGTGTGTGTGGTAGTGTGTGTGTGTGTGTGTGTGTGTGTGTGTGTGTGTGTGTGTTTGCGTGCGTGCGTGCGTGCGTGCGTGCAACATAAATTTAATGGATGAGTGGCTGAAATAACAGCACTGCTTCCGAATAAAAACTATTAATTTCTGTTGAATGTGAGAGAGGTTATTGCATTGTGATGAACGCAGCTCAAGATAATTCCATTCGCATTCGTGAATCACATTAGGAAAACTGAGATCAGAAGCACAGTTTCTGCCTTCATGGCCAAAGCGAAAGATAGAGAAAATTACCTCTCAGAATTTATATGCAGAGACTTCTTTAGATTACGTGGTATTGGATGGATGCATTTCTAGAGAATTTAGCTGTATACAGGCTGTCTAGAGCGGATTATCCCTACAACTCCAAAGCGTAGGATCACGCTGATTTGACAGATTCTTAGAGCACATGATTACATAAATTGAAAGCCAAAATGAAATGGTACAAGGAAATAAGAATCTTTACTTCGATACTTAAATATTTTAAAAAAATTATGAAATTAAATTAAAGGGAAATCCTTATATATATAATCATGATAATGTTAAAATTCCGTTTGGTTTAATTAATTAGTTTTTCCGAGCTGGAAGTGTATTGCTCATTTTCTTAAGATTTTCAGAACAATTTTGAAGGGTTTTAGCACATAAGCATTCAATTAGTTTTCCATTATGTTACTATTGTTTTTGGACATTTCATTATTTTTCTAAATGTAATTTATATAAATTTCTAAAACGAGAATTATATTTAAATATATATTGATAAATCTAGATGAATTACATATGATTGAGAACACTGTCAAGATTAAGGCTTCTTTTATGTCTGCTTATATCTCTCTTTAGTTTTTTTTTTTCCTGAACTAAAAAAGACATATATATATAACGTTTCCGGTAAAATCAAAAATGAAAAAATAATTAATCATATTAAATATTTTGATATTAATAAATATTGAGAGAATAAATTTACAAGTTTCGAAACAATTTCAAAGAACATTTTTCTACAGATAGTTCCTTGAACTATGTATTTAAGATGCTTAAGATTTTAACTGTATTTTTTTTCATTTCTCCCTTACGTTTTTTTCTTGTTTATGTAAAAAGAGTGAAGTTTTATTCAATTTAAGCAAAATAAAATAACTGCAACGAGTGTATTTGAAGTATTTTTCCCATACCGCTCCGTTTTTAATTATTGGGAGTATATTATGATGATTTTCATGATTAAAGGGTAGTAAATGCTTAAAAGAGTACTGACTTCAGCTGAAGAATTACAAATTTGTTAAGAAACCTGTTTTGAATTTTTCTTCTTTATTTTTATTTTCTCTGTGGTTAATATTCTACATTAATTTTACTAATTCAAACAAAATTCATGTATAAAATTTATCAAATAAATTTCATTGCATTATTCTCAAAGTCACCATCAAAGTACAAAATTAGATTTATTTATATTTCTAAGAAAATTTTGCGCTTGCACTCTAATAAGTTAGCAACCTTTATCTCCTCAAAATACTGAAGTTTTAAACCTTAAATGAAAATTAATAATGCATAAGATAATGAGATTTTATTATTTTTGTAGAGATATATATATATACACTAAAACAAAACGTTATTTTTATGTAAATTACAGCATAAATGAATTATTTCTCAATTTGAAGCATGAATATTAATTCCATTTAATGCGAATTTAAGATATAGTTTTCTTATAAATAGTTACATGCATCAGATTTTGTCTTTGTATACGAACTAAATAATTAGTATTGAAATAAATTCTATTAAAATCTAATATAAATCAATATCTTTTTATCAGAAACCACTATTTAATTCGATTTCGCCTTATGTTTCGTAGAATTCTAACACTTACACTGTAAATGTTTATTTCTTTTCTCTAATTTCTTTAGTAAATCCCAATGGAAACGTCAAAATTAAGAATGAAATACAATTTATTCAGCCTAGCTTAAAACAAACGCGATAATAAAAATATAGATGTGTCAAAACACTGACAGCAAGGAAGCAGCCTTCAGAAAATTACACTTCCTGATGTATTCAAACAAAACAACTAAGTCTCTGAAGCTGTCAACAAGGAGTTAAACACCCAGAAATGATACTCAACTGAAAAGACGCAACAACAAAAACAATAAAAAAAACCCGAAAAAAGGCACTTTGAAAAGAAAACGAAACTGTCTTGTAGGGGGGAAAAAACAGACACTCTCACGCTCTGAAACAAAGAAAGTCAACATAACTTGAAATGATTTGGTACGCGGAAAAGCATGTGTAAGATAATCCTGAAATAAATCAAAAGGGGTTTCTGGGCTATCGCGCACTAAGTTTTAATCTGCTTATATGACATGCGTACAGGGCCTTCAACAAAGAGACTCGTCCGGTCTAATAAGCTTTGCCCCAGCTTTGTGCTTTCCCCTCTTTAAATATTCATAGACCCAATTCCTTCGCTTTCGCTGTACACTCTCGAAGTTTGTACACTCTTTTACTACACGCACTGAGCATCTGTGCGGCAATAAAGCATTTTCTAAAACCGTTATTTTTTAAGACAACATCACGTCTGTTCTTCCACACTGACATGTACATAAAGTAAAGCAGCGCAGCCAAACATTAACACAAGACCCATGAACCGCATATGTAATGGGGATGAGAAAGTGGAAAAAATGTCGGAATGAAAAAAATAAGCATAAAAACAGTAGCATCAAAGAAAAAAAAAAGAACGTTAAAAAAACACAACTAGCTTCTTCTTCTTCTTCCTCTTCTTCCTCAACTACTCTGGGAAATAAGCGAGAGTAAAAACAAACAACGGTGGGGTCAGGAATGGAAGGGGTGATAAAAGAGATAAAATAGCCCAAAACGAATTTTCTTAAAATGCGACAGGAACAGGACTTGTTTCAAACGAGGAAATTGCACTCATGTTTGCTCAAAGGTTGTTAATGCAAAAATAAAAATAAAAAAAAATATCCTTTGTTTTTGCTTTTTTTTTTTTTTTACTTTAAAGAAACTTTCTTAAACAGGTAAAAGAAAGACTCAACAAGCTGTAACTCTCCTTTCACACACATAACCGAAAGCATAAACAATCGACGTAGTAAGAAAACAAGTTCCAAACAGTTCGCAAACAATACTTGCTGTATATGTACAGTAAGAACATTTAGTATTATTATTTAAATTCTGCTAGAATTGTTAGACACGTATATATAAAGAGATCAAGAGCTTTTTTTTTCATTTAGCTATTAAAAAATAACAATTAAAAAGACTGAAAAATAATTATAGTTATGGAACAGAATAATCAGCATCGGTAATACTGTAAAACTATTTTGATTACATATGACAACGTAAGAAAATTATACATTTATCTCATATTTACTTTTTAGTGATATCTATTACAACTCTTAGTATTTTACAGGCGCATAATTTTATGCAAATTATAAAAAAAAATGCGTGATACATTCTTAAATTAAAATGACCCTCATAAATTTTAATGCAAACGAAAATTTCGTTTTTGAGCTTGTATTTCTATAGTATCAAATCTTAGAATATTCTGTTTCCGAAATGTAGAAAAAAATGTTGCTATAAACTTTGATATGAATAGATACCTCATTGTTAGCTATGATTTACTTATTTTAAAGATCATGGCAACCGTTTAATGCGATCAAATTATAAATATATATCCATTTCAGAGTTTGTTCCCTTCTCTTCTCATTTATACTAAATCACTTTGTTATTGCAAATCATCAAAAATAAATGCGAAAGTTATTACTATTACGTCATTACAGAGAGCATCAATTTTGAAAAGCCGCTTAAAATTATTATTCCCACTTGCCTAGCCATCATAACGAAAATGGAAATGCTACATCATCGATGAAAAATAGTAAAATTACACTGCGAAAACGAGCATTCGCAAAATGGGTAATTTTCAAAGGAGTATTTTCCTGATGATACCACAGCATTGTATTTTTTATGTGTTGTAACGCATTATATTTATAAAACCCGTTACATTTTGTTCCATAGTGAACTAAACGGTAATGTCATTGATTGTAGACCCGCGTTGGCAGCTTGGATATACATCTAAGGGACCAGTATCCCTTGTCTAATGCCTAACTTGTTGTGATGCAATGCTGAATAATTTATCACTTTCTACGGGCGCGACTGTTATTCTATGTCCCTAGGGTAACTGGTCCGGTCAAAAGGAGGGAAGAGGGGTAGAGGATCGACAGAATAATTTCGCAACCTAACGCATCATTTTGCGCTAAATATTCGGAACGGCATTTCAATAATTACTTGCATATTTGTATCAGTATAAGCAGTTGGCTTGTTTCGTACCTTGCATTGCATGATATATCAGATGATCTCAACAATTGTAGCTTTGATTTCCTACTAAATGCGTTGCTATGGAATACAAAAGGCACCCGATGAATTCTGCATATAGAGTTATGAATAGTATACATGATTAATGATGTACACAGGCAAATGTTATAACTCACACATCGCGCAGCTGACCATTCCTCCCCAATAGTAGTAGTGTTTAGAAAGCATTTCGTGGTTGTTGAAATCGATTCGTTATTGCGTGAAAAGCTTTCAATAGATGAAAAGCAATTATGTAGCTAACTAGCTACCTAATCAGCCCATTGTTAATGGTTTATAAAGTATGTTATTGAAAGAATGGCCGAAATATAGCTCATCATCCTAAAAATAAAGTTTTATTTAGCATCAACATGCATTTATTCATGACTTACTAATTTAGATACTTCAGAGCCATTTAGGTGTAATTTACTTAGGTTTCTATTGTTCAAATGACATTGACAGTGTTCCGATTCAATGCTACTAAGCAGAGACAAATAAACAATAGCTGAAATCATTGGTAAATTCTATTTTAAATAGACTTTCTTCTATATATTCTACACAAAAACTATTGTAAAAGTCTCAATATTTTAAATTCATGCAGCTGAACAATTTGTGATTCTGTTTGTTTATTCTCATAAATAGACATAATGTACGAACTGAAAATAAAATTTTTAAATATTACACTATTTTTTTTAGTCCAAACAAGCTTTGGTAATCAATTTTAGATTTAGAGATTTATTAAAATGCACTCAACAGTCTAAGGCACAAGGAAATTTTGCTTCTGTTTAGAAGACAGAAAAACTTTTTTTCTTGTTTAAAAAAGTTTCAAGAAAATTTTGCTCTTGTTTAGCCACATATTTTATAATAAATATTTTAAGTAACGAGTTATGGAAAATCAGAATATAATTCATACTCCTATGAATCGGCTCAAGATATCAAGTAATTAGAGAGTATTCCTTTATTTAAAATATATTCATTTTTTTAAAATAAATTAAACATATCTTATAAAACATCATAATAGAAATACGCTTCAAAAGCAATACAAAAACCATAAAAATTATCATATCCTTTCGAATTTGAAAACGGTTTAGATACTGAATACAAGCTATTAAATGTATGAAACATTTTATAAGAAATTTTCAGAGGAAACAAGTAAGCACATTTTGGGACTAACAAATATATAAATTACGTTTATATATACTTAAATATATATTTAAGTAGAGCTAAAAATATTAAGTTATCAATAAATTAATTTAGAAAATTGTAAATTAGTCAAAAAAATCACAAAATATATTTATTAAATTAATTGAATAATAAAATATTAAAATTCAAAGAATACGTAATGGATTACTATTTTTGAGAAACATTCATAAAGGTAACTGAAATAAATTTAAGTAATAATTACCATGAGATAGGAATAAAACATTAATTTCAAGTAATCATTGAGTTGAATTCATTAGAGTAATTATTTTTTTTAGTCACCAGTTAAGAAATATTTTCAGAAACTCATTATAAAAAGAGTTAAAGAAATAAATTGTTGTAATTAATTTCATCTTAGTATACATTTGACTGAATTTTATTTCCTTTTATTCAAGTACATTTTCAAATGAAATAAAATTATGGAAGAAAACGACTTAAACAAAAAACAAGGAATCACACATGATGAATGTAAAGGTGTCACTTAACATCAAATGGAACATCGATTTATTAAACATACAAAAGCGCGATAATGTGCACATTTAGAGCGTCACAGTTTTGCATATGCAGTGATATGTTCCCTTAAACAATGGGTGTCCATTTCCCGTTATTAAATCATTTTGCCCGACCCAACAACAATTAAATATGCTCTTTAATCATAAATCTGATGTAATGATATCACTCAGCACGATGCATCATATGTATAAATTCTTTATTCAGAAGAACAATATCAAATACTGCACATGCTGCGCATGAGCCAACAATTGGAAATCAATAGGACCAACCGCGTCACAGACGTCTGGAAATTCGTTTTACCTGAACACGCACTAACGGCGTAGTGAAATAGTGCATAAAATTATTAAGCGCGACAAAAGTCATCTGTTAAACTGACCATTTCATCGGTTTGCTCAAATTTGTGGTCAATGTTTCGAATCGTGTAAAAATACAATTCAATCGCCACAGAAACCTATTTCAGATGAAATAAAGAGCAAAGAATCAAAAATAAAAGCAATTTGGCGTGTGACTGATAAGGGGGTGGGTGGAAGACAACGCATCCGTCTTCTCAAAGGCGATGCATCGAAAGGGGGATACGTCATACTGTGACTATTGCGTGATAAAGAGAACTTATGGCCATGACAGTGGTTGGGAACGGTGTTGACAGTAGGCTGAACGAATCTGTATTGGCAACAGAATTACAGGACGTTGAACTGAACGCCCATCGTGTATTTTTAAAAGAATAAATAAAATATAAATAGGTCTTAGCGTAAGTGTTATTTTCCAGTTGGTTTTCTATTGTGAAAGATTCTATCAGTCCAATTGCCTCATGAATTTATTATGAGCTGAGCACTGGAAATGACGGCAGGAGCAAAACATAAACATTTCAAACTTAACGGCATAATAACCATTTATAAGCTGTTAAATTGGAAACGCCTCATATATGTCATTTTTCATCATTTATTATAAAAATAATTATTTAAGAAACTCTCTATGAACATTAATACATACAATTTTTGTAATATTTTTCTCATGTAATTCGTTTATCTGAAAGGAAAAACCAAGAAAAAGTGCTTAATATGAAAAGGAAAAATATTATGATTTAGCTTATTTTTTTCTCTTAATCATAAAATGGATTAATAATTGCCCCCCCCCTCCTCTTCAATATGCCCATTCCAAGATTATCATGTTACTTTCAGCATAAATTAAAGTAAACAGCAATTCATAGAATATATCATCTATATCGATGATATTGAGGTTTTTGATTGAGGAGTTTCAAAGGCTGCATACAAGTTTTGACACATTAAGTCCCCGCACTGATTGCGCAAACCTCACCAGTGGGACTAATTTTTATTTTTCCAGAATTTTTGTTAAAACATTTTTAAGTTTATTCTCTTGATGGCTTATACATATTTGTTTTACTTTATGTCTGGTTTTTTTAGTTTTTTTCCATGCCCACAAGGGGAAGGAGCTCAAAAATAGAAAAATATTTCAACTTCCCAGTCCACATCAAAGTATGTTGTACCCGTTTTGGGACCAAATAATCAGTTACCATATGCAAAACCCATATAAAATGTGTCCACAGGGGAGTATGATTGTGCAAACCTCACCAGTGGGACAAACTTTTGTTTTTCCAGAATTTTTTTTAAAACATTTTTAAGTTTATATTCTTGATGGCTTATACATACTTGTTTTACTCTTTGTCTGGTTTTTTTCCATGCCCACGAGGGGAAAGAGCTCAAAAATAGAAAAATATATCATCTTCCCAGTCCACATCAAAGTATGTTGTGCCCGTTCTAGGACCAAATTATCAGTTAGCTTATGCAAAACCCATATAAAATGTGACCACAGGGGAGGACAAGGCGCTAAAGAAAGAGATGCAAAATATCCACTAGTGGTCATACGGTCAGAAAGAAAAAATTGAAAATGATCACCGGATGGCAAATGGCACATGTGTTAATTTGCACAAGATATTTAATTTTTATTTCATATATTGCGTGAAATTTTATATTGCTCATGATAATTAAAAAATTTGGAACGCTGATTTACAGAAAAAAATTTCATAATTGAAGTATTGCATTAAAAATAAATAGCGCATAAAACATCATACGCTAATGATAAACTTATGCATAATACAGTCAGTTTTATCCTACTAAAAATACTTTATATTGATCTTATAAATTTTATTTGTACAAATATTAATAAACTTAGTAAGAACAAATATTATGAAAAAATAATAATCTTAACTAGTTGCCAATCCAACGTCTCTTTGTGTCTAACATTAATAGACAATTATATCTGCACTCAGAAAGAGAAAAGTCATTGAAACCCATTCAAATGCTGATTATAAATCAAATCAAAAGACGTTGATTTACCCCAATGATTCTTCATTTGAAATTCAGGACAAGAGCTTTTTTGCAATCTCCATTCCCTTCACTGGAAACAAAATAAATCTAATGTTTGTCCGGAATTGTTTTTTCTGGTCTAGTTGTTTCAAAATCCCCAAACTGATCGCAAATTGAATGGAGCTCCGATAAAGTATATTCATGTGCTAATTATCCTTTTTATTTTTAGGGAGAAACATTAAAGCAAAAAAGGAAATCGTTTTAGTACTGTATTATAAAGGAGAGGTCCCCTTTCCTAGCAAAAGCGGAAAGCTAAAATCTCCTTCCACCCCTTTTCTTCTAACATTGCGCTTTGCCTATTTTGTTCACTGAAGTAATTGCACTTGGGTAATTAGATAAGAAATCTAGCGTGTCTGTATTATACTAAGGTAACGGACTGAGAATCCGTGTAAAAGAACAACTGCTGGACTACCTAATTAATGGCGGAGATAATGTATCGTCTTATCGTAAATGTAGGAGAAACAATTGCTGTTATCGAACTGATGAATCGACTAATGTTTAGAAGAGATTTTATCTGTTTCATCTGCATGACTAATTGTTTGAAAAGCATCCCACGGAGTTTGCTTTGTAATACCAAAACACGATCAGTATGATGAATTAAATTGATTGGTCGAGTCTCAACTGTCATTAGCTTATGTGGTCGCCTGTTTTGTTGCTCAAACCTTCATCACCAACTGCGGAATATGCTTATGAGCCTAAAGATCCATCAGATATGAAGTCGTCAATAGAACTGCTTTTCTTCGCGTCACTTTCAGAAAGACACAAGCATTGGTGCTATTTCACTACATTGTGGTTAGAGAAACCAGCCAAATTCTAAAAGTTTTATATATATATATATATATATATATATATATATATATATATATATATTAGTTTCTGAGGAGACAAGGGCAAAAACCTGTTAATCCGCATTTCTTACTTCCATCTCTTACGAATTTATTGTATTACATATTTCTCCTACGTCTGCAATTATATAGGGAAATGAGCTAAAGTTTCTGTTTTTCGTTTTAATTTTAATTTTTAGGAAATGTAAAAAATATTCTGAATTTAACTATAGATACAATTCAAAAGAAAACAAGTTTCTAAACTTATTTCTCTGTGCTTTTTTTTGTTCCTGTCTCCTTATGTCTTCTAAATTAACAAACTACAGAAAAAAATTAAAGTAAGTGTAATTAAATATATATATAACTAGTATTACTATATAACTATTATTATTAAACTTTCATTTTGAAAGTTATCGAAATTTAAGCAATTGCATCATATATAAATAAACTAGAAAAAAAAAGCATGAAACAACATATAAAATGATTTTATTTAAATTTATATGGAAATACATTTCTTATCTCAAATTCATTCAGATATATCAAGCAATGATTCAAATACACGAACATTTAAATGAATGCTAATATCAATTAATATGAATATAAATAAGAATGTATTGAAAAAATTAAATTTTTAATTTAACAGCTGTTTATGATACTGCTTTACATTTGCTTGATTTCTTCAACTGATTAAGAAGAAGCTAATTTCTATGTATAAGAAGTGATTTGGTTTTACTTTTGACAAATCTATTTAACTTATGAAAATCTAACAGACATTTGTATATATATTTTTATTTCATTCCCACAGTATTAATATGAGATGTTAGAGTTAGAACTATATGAAGTATTTCTAAAATACTCTCTTTTAGCAATATGATAGTTAATATTACTCTAAAATTGTTAGAAAAAAAAAATGACAAGATTTTTATGTGGTAATTATTGTATCTAAAATACAGATGTTATATTAAACATAGAGCGTATGTTGCATTGAAAAAGAATTAATCTCCTTATTTTTTAAAATTAGAGCATCTATATCAACCCCAGCTTCCTCAAACAATAATTATTTAAGCAGCATGCAACTCCATATTAATACATTCGAAATTACATTTTTAGCGGAATTAATAACTGATAACTGTCACCACATTTTTAGAAATCACATGGATAACTTTAATAAAAATAAATTGGTCATTAAAGACCATGGAAAAAATTCATATTGTCTTAACGTACTCGAGAAAAAGCGTACGCATTATCAATGTAAGAAAAAAAAAAACTTACACGTTTATCCTCTCACGAGATATCATTACTTCATTGATTTGCCCTGAGAATCTACTGCCAACTATTCATGGAATATTTCCAAGAGGAAAAGGAAACAGACCATTTAATATCAAGGAAGGTGGGTGTTCCTAAAGAGATGCAATGACAAAAAAAGGAACAAATTATATTAAAAAAAATTAGACATGTTTGGAATAAAACCCGATACAAGAATATCGCATCATATCTTGACTTTGATTAAAGTTGATAAATATCCTCCCTGTAGATGGGACCATGTCTTGCTGTCATTTGACGACAAACGAGTCACATTCAAAAACAGAAAATGCAATTGCCTTTCTGTTCGGTAGCCCGAATGTGCCTCCCCCCTATTAATTCAGCTCCCCCCCCTTTTCTTCCTTTTCAGCCAACGTCAGTGAAAGACAGTCGCGCGCGCTATTTTCTGGATTGCTATATGTCTTCTGTTAATCGTTATTTAATGTGAAACTTAATTACTGGTCATCGAATGCAGTTTCAACTGAGGTTTTTTATTTTTCTTTTTTTGACAAAGAAGACACTAATGCACTAATCGAATTCAAAACAAGTCAGATAAATCATCGTTTACTATTCAGCTTCGGGACAAGTTTAAAGGCTTCATCCTTCTATTTCTGTCCCAGTTCTGAAAATGAGGGAACATATACATATTGAAAGTGGTTGTTTCTAGTCATCGGCTTTGGTAAATCTGCCCTATAGTTTTGTGAAGGATTCCTCCCATTCTCTGGATCGGATCTTAAATGAATCTATTAGATATATCTATCTCGTTTTGTCAAATAGAATATCTTTAAAAGAAAAAGTCCAAAATAGATTTTTTTTTCTGCTCCGATTGTCTTTGAGTAGTTTAATTAATTGATAAATCACCTTCTAAGCGAAAGGGTTTAGGTTAAATAGCTAAATACTTTTCCTTACCCTTCAATTCAATTATCTTTATGAAACAAATTTCTGTTTGAGCTCATTTCATCTTATTTTGCATTGATTCGTTGTTATTCTTTTTAATCTAAATATTGCATCTTTTTATAAATTTTTAAATTCGCCATTGCATACTTCCAATTCCGCGATTTATTTAGAAAACTAACATATTAGTAAAACTGTTAACTGTAAAGTCATATTCTTTTCATGAACGAATTATAATTTGTCATTCTTTTGATTAACTTAGCACTTCAAAATTCAGAACTTTATACCTAGATTAAGTACTTGCAGAACTTATTTTTCATCCAATTAATTTTCAATATGCACAAAGAAAGAGAAGGATATATTTAAATTTAATATATGTCCCCATGTTTTGCTTTTACTTGTATACAATTATCAAAATTATTTTAATACATTCCTTCAAAATGAGTTTGATATAAAACATTTAATTATAATCAAAATTAGTTATTGTAATTAAACATTTCATATAGAGCTCAGCCTGATAAGTTTAACAGAATTTCATAAGTTAAAATTCTTTCATAGCTTTTCAATTTACGTAAAAGATAAGTTACAAAGTAAAAAAATTAATTAATTATTTAAAACACTTTTAAAAAATTATTGCTGTAATTTCTTGCACTTCGAAATATCTACAAATGTGCTTTAAAGCCTGGCAATTATACAAAATTTCATTTTACATTTATATGATAAAATTCTTAATTTTTAATTGAAAAATTAGCAAAAGAAAATTTGAAATGTGCATCAGTAAAGTATGAAAAATAATCAAATTTGACTGCTTGAAAAACTTTTTTCAACATCAATGTTTTCTGAATTTGAAGTTCGCTCACTACTTAGGATTTTCCTTCAAAATCTCTTTCTAACTTAATGCCTAGCAACATAAATATCATTAATAAATTATGTCGATTGTATATCGTTAAGTTGCTAAAATAACATGAATGATTTTAGAAAAAACATTTTTGCAGACGTTTAACCTTTTTAATGTTCTAATATCTTAACTACTGATTCTTTTGATAAATGTCCTCTATGTAAAAGTCAAATTTCATTAGAAATACAAAGGTAACTTGAAGTATAATTAATAGATTAAATTCCAACAAAAGGTTTTCGCATAATATTTGTGCATAAGCTAAAATCAATCTCATTCTTCATCACTACGTTTATCAGATTTCGTGAGTAATCATTTTTGTACTTAAATTACCAAGCAATCTGTAGAGACATATAGAACGCAATAACCACTTCTTTTCACAAAAAATATTTATTGGCGGATGGCCTTTCGTCCTACTCCTCGTTTCATCGTTCTCACTCTCTCTCTCTCTGATACAAATAAAAAACATGAAACTCTTTCGACACAAGAAAGCGCCATCTAGTGGCGTGTACACAATCCTTATTTCAATGAATTAAAGAATTTTAATCAAAGTTTAAATATTTAAAATGGACTATGAAAATAGTAAACATAAGAATAGAAATGGTAAATATAACAAAATTCAACTAGTATTTTACTAAAGAAATATTTAAAAAATATGGATATCAAAAAAAGTCATATGAATTCAAAACGCTAATGCTTGGAACATTATACTATGCAAGCTACTCTATGCACTATTATGCAAACTACTCTAATTATGATCTCTCTATATGTGTGTGTCGGTTATTCTTATATTATATACTTCACATACATGTTTAGTAACTACATACAGTTGGTTGTAAAGAAAAATTTCCTCTAAAATTCATTGAATTTGAGGAAAATATCTGTTACCTAGTAAATGAAAGATGCATCAGATATTTAATAATTATTTATTCTCCCGTGTAAGAAAGAAAATGAAATATGCGTTAAGATTCGCTTCCGTGAAAATAAATGTATCTTTTTTATTTCTTCACAAGACAACGCATCAATTAACTTCCCCGATTCCATCCTATTTACCTAAATACCAAGACAAACGAAACTTTATGCGACGAGCAAGGTAAGTAAATTCTGTTAGGAAACCCTATCTCAGACTGATTGTATTACAACAATGAGCTAAGTGCAATTTAATGCTTTAAAAAATGCCATGGGGAAGAGATCAGGAGAAATCTCCTTGTGGAGGGAAAAAAGGGGAAAACTAGGATCCTTTGATAGGTTATTTCAGTAGCAATTTAGAATCGTATTACAGATCTCCCCTTCATAGCGTCTGATTCCCCATCATGGTCGGAGAAAAGCACCTTTCCCATTGATTTGGGGAATGATCTAATATCAGATAATAGCTACGAAATTCGTTCACGTCCTGAAATGCAACATGTTGCTTTTACTGAAAGTAATGCGTATTTTTTCTCTCATCAATGGATACATTTGCTTTTATTTATTGTGGCTCCTTTCAGGTTTCATACCCTTTAAGGTGAGTTGCGAACCGAAATGTTGAGTTACTTTTTTTAGATCAATAACGTAATAGCGGTATCAAGAGAGAAGGTATAGCGTTTTCTAGTTAAACGAATTCAAAAATAGCAACCTAGTAAGTTTTTCAATTTTATTTCTGTGCATTATAGCTTGATATTGCACCTCCATTTATTTGCAAGAGGTCCTTTTAGTAAAGCAGTGAAAAATATTCTTAGAAATGCTAAAAAGATAATTTTTGGCTTAGTTATAGAATTATTACTTTTAAAAATTAAATTATTGATTGAAAACATTCACATCCAAATGCTGCTTTAGAAAAAACAAGGTTAAACAGAGGAGTTTTCACAGTAAGAAATAAAAGTTTTAACATTTTAACTAACGAAATAATCAAAACAGAGTAAAATTTGATTACGTTGTTTTTCCTGCTTTTTATTTTGATAGCGTTTTGAAAATTTGATGCAAGGTACCGTAACATTGTATTAATTAAATCATTTACATTTCAATCTAAAATTGTAAGCCTTAATACATGGCCCTACTTTTGTTCATCTTAAGAAATTTTATTCACCCTGAAATGTGTTTGTTTTTATACGTCACTAAACATAATTTGTTTATCCGAGGATCGTTCAATAAGTCGTTGGGAAATCAAAGACATGACACTTGTAGCATTGAAAGTAGTTCACTTTTAGTAATAATCATTACTCACTAGACACCTGCCTAAGTCTCAGTTGTTTCCATTGCATGATTTCATTTTTATTGTCGATTGAATAAAGAAACTTATGTTAATTTAGAAAAAAGGGGAGAAGAGAGAGGTGATTAAACACTTTTTTAATATTTATAAATCTTAATACCAAAAGAGATCAAAGCTGAGTTGGATAAAGTCCATGGGATACCTGCACCTGAGTTTGCAACTGTTTATTATTTGGTAAATGAGTTTAAACGGAGTCGTATATCCACAAATGATGAGCGGCGTTCAAGACGACGAGTGGCAGTGACTACTCCCGCAATGATTGACAAAATCCATGGAATAGTTTTGAGTGATCGACGCATCAGTGGGCAAAATAATTCAGGCAAGAGTACAGTATTTTCCTCAAACACTTATCTTATCACCAAGTTTTGCTCTCAGTGGAAAATTAATGCAATCATGTGATCTGCTCTGAGGTTATTTTGGCGCTTTTTTGTCGCAATCCCGGAGAGTTTATGCCTGTGAACGAAAAGTGGATTCCCTACTTAACTCCAAAGACTAAGAAACATTCAAAATAGTGGGTTTGTGAAGGAGAACGGGCCGAAGAAAACAAAGATGGTTAAATCGGCCGGCAAGGTGATGGCCACAGTTTTCTTTGGGGATGCACGCAGAATCATCTACATCTATTAATTGGAAAAGGGGAAAACAATAACCGGGGAGTATTATGAGTCGTTATTTCATCGATTGAGCAAAAAAATCAAGAAAAAGCATTCCTTACTTGAAAAAAGAAAAGATCATCCTTTGTCAAGACAATGCACGGTAGCACACCTGTACAGTTTCGATGGCCAAAATTATAAAATAAAAGTTCGAATTATTACAACATCCACTGGATTCACAGAATTTGCCACCCAGTGATTTTTTTTAATATCCAAACTTTAAAAAAAAGGGCTCGGTGGACAACGGCTCACGTCGAACGAAAAGGTAGACGCCAAACAGATGCCCCTATTTTAAAGATATTTCGAAATCTTACCTTTTAGATGACATAAAAAGTTAAAGAAACGCTTGGAAAGTGTAAAGAGCTGAAAGGATATTATGTAGAAAAATTTAAAAAACTCTACCTAAAATTATTTGTTTTTCTATCTTTTTCTAAAGACTTACTGACTGACTCTCGTATTAACAGGGATCAAAGATGAAACTTACAATTTTTCTTAAGGTTATCAAAATCAAGAGAAAAGAATAATTTTAGTATGATATAGTAAATTATTAATTATTTTTATGTTTAATATAATAGAAAACGCGTTTTTCTTTCCCTGTGATTTCAGTGTGACCATACTGCACCTTTTTAAGCCTTTATAAAAATTTCATCATTTATTTAATATTTAGGAAACTTTTTGTAAAGCATATTTTAACTGATCGAAATAATAACATGCAAATAAATTAGTGCTTACGAAGTTGATTATTACCTTTTATGCATTTCTTAAATAAAAATTTTGCAAATTAAAAATTATTATGAAATATACTGTTATGTTTATAATAACCAATCGATAATTAATTCATTTTAATTCTTACTAATCAGTTCTGAAGTTAAATACTAGTAAAAAAATATTTACTTTAAAAACAGAAAGGAGAATCATGAATTCACATTCTATCATCTCCTTTATCTAATTTTAACATTCCTGAAGCTAATGTCATTTCCAATTCCATTTTACAAATTAAATGCATATTTAAATTGCTAATTATACATAAAAGCATTTCCTATTTCACAAAAGTCCTTTTCTTGATTCTTCGAGTTATTAAAATAACATTTAATGGATTTTTTCAATAATGGAACTTTTTCAATAAAACATGAAAACCAAATTTCTTAACGTATTTTTGCTTTTAAGTAGAATATAGATTTAACTACTGATATTACGATTAATAATAGCTGCATGTAGATTAAGTATATTACACTTCATATTTAAAAGTAAATTTAATCATTGAATGTGAGCTTAAAATGAACATTTTTGTCATATGCATGAACATCATTGCATGTTAATCATCGTACTTTATTGATACATGTTTAAAAAGCTACATATAAGTTAGAAGAAATATATCTTGTTGAAAATTCTTATTAATATTATAAAAACAATTTTATACTAATAGATCTTCAGATAAAAAGTCTTGAAAAACATAAAATACCAATATTTAACTGTAAAAAGATCTCTAAAAATAAATAAGGTACGTTATTTATAGTCCCTTATGTAATATTAAGTTTAAAAAGGGAACAAAAAAAATCCGTTTCATCAGAGGTTTTAGATTGGATCCATGCACATGTGGTAGTGAGTATGAATGTATCTTTGTGCCCACGTATGTGTGAATGCATGCAAAACAGGAACTCGTGGTTGGAGTTTGAAAATTAACCTCTTGCGAGCCCTGAACTTGCGTTTAATGTGTGGCGGGTGGTAATGAGCTGGTGGGGGAAAAGGAAAGGGAAGATTAATGATAATGCCGGTATGATTGAAAAATGTTCATTGTGTGGCCACGAACAAATGAAAAGATTAGTTTCAAACGTCCCGTTAAATGAGTTTTGGGAATACATTTTTTTCTGCCATCATTATTGTTGTTGTTATTCCTCAAAATTTTTATTTCTTCATTTTTAATCGACCTGGTCTCTTGGTCAACAATCTTCGAAACCCTTTCTTTCATTGGTTCAGAGAAGATATCTTGTCCATTATCTGTTTGTTCAAATAATTTTTATTGATTTTATAAATTTGATTGAAGAAACAGCCTAATATCGATGGTAAATTAGTGCGTTCAATTACCTATATTGTGCAGTTTCATCTGAATATCAATTTTAATACAACGTATTTTAATATAAGATACAAAAACTATATACTACTCATGTAAGTCTTACAGTATCATAATTTGTACTTTAAAAGAGCTTCCAGGTGTGTATCTACTCTGTCATCGAAAATAGCTGATGGCATTCAGGAAATACTATTTTATCCAAATTTAATATACCTTCATTTGAATTTCTCTATTTATCTATAAAACATTTTTTTAAATTAAAATAAATTATTAATAAATCCTTTCTGGTTGTGATAACTTGAATTTATGTATTTGATTCATGCACTTTAGATTTGCATTGATTAATCAAAAGTACGGTAATATTTTCATTCCCTATAGTTGTTCACTTCTGTGAGAATAAATTTATTCTGAAAACATATGAAGTGTTTTTATCTACATTTTTGTACATTCTAATTAAAAACATTCACATAAAATATATTTATGGAATACATGATACTATTATTAACTATTTAAAATGTCTCAATTATAATTCGATTTTTTTTCTAATAAATTTCCTGTTATTATTTCATAAGTAAAGTGAAATGAGATAAAATTTATGAATAAATTTATAATCCATATATATATATAAATATATATATATATAACTAATTCTGTTAAAATAAAAAAATGAGCAGTTGGGTGAATTACTAAAGATAAATTATAAATAAAAGAACAGTAATTTTCATTGTATGAAATTAAATAATACATAATTTAGTAAGATCAAAGGAAAATACATGTCTATACAGATACTTTAAATTATTGTAATTGGTAAATAGTTTCTCTTCATAATTATGCAGATATTTTAAATAATTATAATTCTCTAAAGTAATGAAACTAATTCATTTTTGTTATATTTAAAAGAAATAATCTATTATTAATATAATTATGAAGAATGCAAAAGGGAATTAGTTTCATTCATTACATGAGTATTTATTTTATTTTCTTGGTAATAAAGAATGCTTTCGAAAAAAGAATATTACATTTGATATTTTCTAAATTACCATTACATATGACATGTACACGTGTGACTGATAATAGGAATCTTAGTAAAACTTTAAAGTCGGATATACATGTATACAATTTTTTTCACAAAACCCTAACAATTTTTAACTGAATAAGTAATATATATATATATATATATATATATGCATATATAATGTTATTAAGAACTAATATTCTTGAGTATTGGAAGCATATATTTTTAATTGATAGGATTTACTCACATAATTCGACAAACCTTCTTCATAAAAGGGAACTATAATATACTTTTCAAGTAGTATTAATCGCATAAGATTTGCCAACCACATTAAACAAGAAGAATATAATTCTACATTGTATAAATTATTTCTACAAATTCATGATGTGAAAAGATTGCTACATTATAATCAACTTTTGTTAACACATTTTAATGCCTTCGGGTAAAACATATAGTGGGATGACTATCAATTATAATTCTTAGATATCCTTTCTTGCTCGAAATACAAACATATGAAGTCCAAAAATATTTGTTTAGGAATTCGTCTACTTTTTTTTTCTTTTTGTATACATAGGCTGAAATTCAATCATACTATTAAACCTAAGAGCATTATCTCTAAAGTTGATGTTTAAAACTGAGTTTACTTCTTTTAACACACTCCACGTTTGAAGAAGACGATGCTAAATTAAATCCAGGGGCTCAAATTTAAATTGTTGCCAAACAATCAAACTCATACATTGTTTTTATATACATACAACACAATCAAACATAACAGTATCTGACTTTAAAGTTATCCTTAAAATTCCGATAATGCCTTCAACTGCTATATATGTTTAATAAATATTGAATGCATATATTTGAATAAAATATCTAGATTTTTTGAAGGGGTGTTGACTCTTGCCACCGATGATCCACAAAATTTGAATTTCAAATTGAACTTTCCCTATAACGACGGTAACAATAAAAAGGGATAAAGCAATAAAGTCAAATAACATAATACAAGCACTTTTTTCTTAAGCCTGACTGCAACACAAGATCATAGGAAATCTGAATAAAGAAATACCTCAATTGAATAGCGCACGAAAAACGAGTGCGATTTCTAAAACCTTAACGGGGTGACGACCTAACAGCACAATAAAATTATGTCTCGCGTTTTTGAAGCAAAGCGGTGCGTGTCTAAGTATAAGTTTCTTATCTAGCAAGATATATGGGGTCTTCATGTGTTCCTAAATCATTTAAAAAAAATTATCCATTTTTAATAACTATTGGCTCTCATCGGGTTTTTTCCTTAGAAATGGACATATTAATTGCTAGTAGATTTCTTGATTAATTAGTGCAACGAATATTTGAAAATAAAATTTATCAGTACTAGAATTTAACAAGATAAAGCAAAGATTTGAGCACTTATTCAATACGCTTTGAAAACGAATTTAGTTTAAAGGCAACAAAACTAATGGATATATATATATATACGACTTAGAGGTGTAAATCTCAAAGAAATTATTTTAAATATATATTATGCACTTACACTCACGCCATTAGATAAAATTTTATTTCCAGATTATTAAATACTTATAACAGACTAATTCTTAAAAACCTATTTCAGAATTTGAAAGTAATGACATAAGAAAATAATTTTCCATTGTAATTGCGAATATTCTATTCCACTATAATAATATAGGCATCACGACATAACGCAGTCCCTTTGTCAGAGGCATTCTTAAATATGGTAGACAAAAGACTATATATAAAAACATTTTGACGCTCAATATATTCATAAAGAGAAGTATATCTAGATAAAAATGTATTATTTTTAATGTGCTTCTCCTTACAACAAACTCTAAAAAAATCAGTTTGTAGATGTTTATTTCTTTACAGCTTGCTATTAAGGTTGAGTATAGCATTTGAACAACATATTAATAAGTTCTAGAAATTTTCAAAATGGTTTTGCAATTATTTAATTATAATTAAAAGTATATACATTGAAACGAACCTGGAAATAATTATAATAATATCAATAAAAATGTGTGTATTTATTTTAAACTACTAGTGTATCGATACAATTTACAGATTTAATAATTCTCGATAAAAAAAACTTACTTTTAAACATAATAAATTAACTAAAAATAATTCAAGGTAAAGGGATTGCTAAAGTTTAGGACACACTTCATCTCAAAACCAGGCCCCAGTACAGTATATTCATGATTAATTTTTGAGTCCATGAATACTTTAGATTTCCACGCAGAATACCAATGCACGCATTGTTGATTTTGCAATTGGACTGTATTGTTGCTGGAACTAGAATAACATCGAGTCTTGCATACAGAGTCAAGTCACAAGTGACATACACCACTGTGTTTCCTAGAACATAACATATAGACAGATAGATATAAAGAAAACTGCAGAAAAGAGGAGGGAGCTAGAACAAAAAAAGGGGGTAAAAAAGAAAAAATGGCACGTCGAGACAACAGAAGGATGTTTAATTCAATCATTCATGGTTGAGTCTCCGGTAATCCTGGTGTAGAAAGGCCGCCTTTCAATCAATAGCCTTCTTAAACAGGGCCTCAGAATAGAAAACTGAAAGTGGGCTTTCCCCTCCATGTGCGGTTTCTTTTCTTTCTTTCTCTTTCTTTCTTTCTATACCTTTTTTCTTTTATTTATTTTTGGATTTCTGCCGTAAATGAAATGGCGACAAAGCAGACGGAGGGTGGGTTAACCCGATTCAATTTTGCTTCGTTTTATTTTTTCTCCTTCCCGTGCTATTTTTCCCACTGCTACATTTAAAACATTGTTATCGAATAGCACCGATTGTGTTGGCTTTCGCGCTATTGCGGTCGCGTGGAAACAGTGTAACCCTAACTTAGAAAACCACAGTAGAAAAGGCTCCACGTTTCGGAATTGGAGTCTTGGCATAACCTTAGAATGATAAAAAAGAGAAATCTTTCGTCGTAGGAATGATCGGATGTGATAAGAGAACAGAGGGATGAAATGCGCTGTTGGGAAGTTGGACATGTGGCTTTAGATGCTATACATTTTAATGAAAGTAAGTGAGTTAATTTGGATCATGTTTTTCTTAAGATATCCTTAATATTGTACAAAAGGGGCTACAGTACTCCCGCCATTTTTTTAAGAAAGAAGGAAGTACATTTCACCAAAGAAAGTTAACTTCTAATTGTGTTATCAAAATAATGCTTTCATGCAATTTAAAAAAAAATTGTTAATACAGAAAGTAATCCCATACTCCTGTAAAAAACTTATGTGTCGATTAACCCATTTTTCAGAACTTGGCTCCTACTGTTACTATTTCCTAAAAAGTAACCATCCATTTTAATGAATTATTTATAATATCTAAGTTATAAAAATATATGATGCATATATTCTTGAATAAATACATGTAAAAGCTCTATCAAATTTTTAAAAATTATCTTTCAAAATTAGTCTGAAATTTTAACAATGATTCAAAGAACAATTTACATTAAAATTCATTCTATTCAATACAATTTTGTTTTAGTTTTGATAGCTAAAACTATAGTTTCAGATTAACAAATTAAACAAGTCTTAAGCAGATTAAAAAACAAAACATTTCTGAACAATTTCACTCATAAAATAATATTATTTCATGAAATAACTCAATCTTAAATTTAGTTATAATACTTTTAACTTCGTATTAGATAAACAAAATAAACTTCTTTTAATATCAAAATAATTTCAGAACATGTGAACATCTCCCAAAATAAATTATCTGATTGAAGATTACTTTTTATTAAAAAAAAAACTTAATATTATTTATTGAAAGATCATCAAAACATACGAATAAATATTTTTTAGATATCTGAGCGATATTTCATTTCAAATGCTTCCTTACAGTTTTGATTGAAAAATAAATTCAATAAATGATTTTTATTCGTTCTCAATTTACGCACTTTATTTGTTTTGATGCTGATTTGTCTCTTTTCCTTAAATCTAACTTATCCAAATTCGAAAGTCTAATTGCAACTTCCATTAACACACCATTTAATTTGCATTTATTTTTCTTTGCGCAAATCGATCCTTTTTGGTTTAAATTCATTTTTATTTAATGCCAGTTTAGAAGCTGTAAAATAAAAACTTAGAATACTTTCACCAATACAATGACTTTTCAACGAATAGTTTCGGTAAAACGGTAGTCAATACAACAAATAAAATGCGTTTAACAATGCGGTAGTGTTCGGTTATCTTGAGCTTAAAATTTAAAATAAACGAAAATGCTTGATAGAAAATGCTTAATAATAAACCATGATAATAAACATTTGCTCAAGATTTATTTCTTATTCTTTAGCTTAGCATCCTGATAATTATCAAATGAACTTTTCTTAATGATTCAAAAAACAATACATCTCTTTAAATCATATTTTCAAGTTTCAAAACTGAAAATAGGTTTAATAAATTTCAGTTAATAGATTTGGCACATTTTGTTTTATTATTTATGTTGCACTATATCAATATATTTTCCATATAAGCTTCAAATTTCTAAAAAAAATAATTTCTTTTTTTATTTCCGAATTCATTCACTAAAATTCAAAAATTTTTAACTTAAAAACATGTTTTTTAAAATTCGGAACAACTTAGCAAATTTAATCACCAAGAAGTTTTAAGATATATATATATATATATATATCAATATTATTGGGAAATAGACATACACTAAATTATTCAAAATCATAAAAAAAAAATTAAATTACATCCATTAACTTTTTTTCAAATTTATTATAACTAAAAAGCTATAAATACTACAGAATTAATCAAAAAATCAGTACAATATCAAAATAAGCAAAACAATCAAGTTACAAAAATGTTACCCTCATTTAAGACTTACAAGATACTGTAATGAAATAAAAGACTTCAGACTATAAAAGGTATGCTTAAAAACTAGTTTAATATATCCGACCATCACAATTTCAGTAATTACATACGTTAATGATATAGACCAATAATAATCTCCTAAAATTCAATTAAAGAATGGAAATTCAATATTAGAAAAATGTAACAAATATATATGTAAACCAAAGTAAAGAAACAAAAATTTAAAAAGAATCTGCACTAAATAACACTTAGTAAAAATATTTTTTGAACTAAAAAGGTTATAAGTCTTACCTTCACTAGAAATTTGTTGTGCATAACTCATTCCAAAACGGAGGGATATTACATCGCTTATAACCGCCAAACACGCTTGATTGACTGTACAAAACTAAAGTTATTTACTAAGAAATAGCCATCCTACCAAATTAATATTATTTATAAACTGTAGTAAATAATGAATTTAAAATTAATAATTCTTTTAGTAATCAAATCTAATAAAATTAGTAAATCTAAGAATTTTGAAATTCTTAAAAGAAGGAGAAGTAGTTGGATTCAACAAGGATAGAAGAGAAAATGCCTTAATAACTAGCACGGAAGGAAGTCTCTTTTTGGTGTAATTGATAAGTGCGCTGCAAAAAGCAACTGAGGAACTTTCCTATGGACCCAATGGTTAAAAGTATGAAACGCTGCTGGCGCTCAAAGCCTTCTATTCACCTCCTACAGGATAGAAGACATCAAACGAAAAAAGCTATTCTAAATATATGTATCTCCAACTGGTGGCTTAGTTTATAATTAAAGTTAACACTTTTACAAAACCAAAATTCATATAAAATATTATTATAGATCAATATCATACTAAAAAATAGAGATAAACTCATGGAAAATGTGAACCAAAAATATAAAAATCATATACTTATATATACATATACAAATACATATATACACATGCATATAAACATGAATATTATAGACACAGAAATAAATATATCTGTTATTTTTAATTTGTCTAAATTATTTTTAAATGCTTATTAATAAAATCAATAGGGCAATTAGTTTTGATGAAACAAATCACAAACTTCTTATAAATAATATCTTTAGTTTATTAACTAAATTATTATTTTTATAACATAGTTAATTATAATATTTCTTTAAATTAAAATATATAAACAGCTACTCCAGAAAGGTAAATTATTAATATGAAATTTAAAACTGTCACTCTTGTCGAAAATACTTTTAGTAACTATATAATCTAAAAATTTCATTTGCATGTCTAAATAATGCGTTTCATGTACGAATAAGATTTAAATATGTAGGATAAAAAGATTAACTGAATTTATCTTCAGAAGGTTTATTGTAATTCAAAACAAGTAGATCATCTTTTTTTATATATCAAAAATTAAATTGTTTGTTCATTATAATAATGTTCATAATAATGAAAGTTGATATTATCAAAACTATTACTTGCTGAAACACCTTGTGGAATACCCTAGTTTGCTTAAAAATTTATCTATCTAATTAATATAATTTTCTCAAAGTATAATGTTAATTAAAGCTTTAAATTTATCATAAGCAAAGAGAGAACTTATTGATATTATAATCCTTATAAATAATTAAATCTAGGTTAACTAAATCATATATGTACATCGAATTAATGATGTTTTAGAAATCATAACTAAAAATAGCAAAAAATTTTGTCTTTTTTTTTCTTTATAATATATGAATAATTTTTTAATAAAAGAATTTTTGTTAAAATTGTTAATGGTATCTTTTGAAATATCTCTAGTAATAATAATTTATTATCTTTTGTAATAATGTAAGTATTATAACTATTAGAGAATGTTCTTAAATTTAATGGGGTATATATGATATTTTGCAGCAGTAAAAGTCTAAAGAAATGTAATTCTATTAATTTTTAAACCTATTTTTATATAAAGTTGTAATTCTATTATTAATTTCAATGTCACTAAATTATTTTCGAAATAAACCTTATTCTCTTCTTTGTGTTTATTAATAATTAAATTATACCAATTATTACTCATAATTGTATAACTATTTATGACTTTGTCAACAAAACATATAAAAAAGTCTGTTTAGTTATTCCATGATTTATTTTTTAATATCTTGTATTTTAATTCTATCTTTAGTTTTAAAATGTATATTATTAATATCTTTATAAATTTATTATTTATACTCATTAAATGCTTCAACTGAAAAATCATGTTTAGAAGCAATATGATTAATAAAATTATTGACCTCATAAAGAATTCTTCTTATGAAGGAATAGTTGCTGTTTGAGATCATAATCCTCAAAATCATGTACCGATATGCATAATATATTTTATTACTTCTTACTAATTATCTTCGTAATCTTAGTATTACTACTCCGTCCTGTACTATTCGCAAATCACCATCAATGGCAAGTTTGTATATAGTTTTAATAAATGAAATTTTTATATTTTGTAACATTTAATTTCATTCTTCGTAAGCTTAGAATTATTATAGTCAAAAACACATCTACTTCATTTTTTGTTATATTTAAGAAAATTTTTCACTATACTATTTATCGTATTGTAGAGTATAGTGGTAGTTATTGGACTAGCTATGAAGAATTTCATTTTAACACATATAGACACATGTTTTGTTCATTTTATTCAAAACTTTATTTTTAACAAACATTAATGAATTTTAATTTTCTGTAATATTTGCAGGTGTTTAGTTTTTTTTATTAAATTTAATTTCATTGTTGAACTACTTTTAAATGCTCTAAAGTAAAAAAAAAAATTACATGCTATATTTCATGAAACAATTATCCGTATTCACTTCATTAACAACGTCGCAAATTTTTGGGGGATTCTGATTCAAATGGATTCTTTTACTTTCGTCCATTCTTTCTCACTTGCACACATTCTATATCGTATGGTTTATGGCTAACAATTCCTGGTGTTTTTATTGATTAAATGGGAAAATTTACATTTAGCTTAACGTTGAGGATTCGATACCTTTGTAAGTGTGAACCCTTTTTTTTTCATAAAAATTTCCTTATTTTCCTGACGCATATTCTATTTTAATCTACATTCTGGAGTACCAATTTTTACCTAGAAAGATACAATTAGTGACAGTTTGTGTCATAACCATGTTTAACCACACATTTCAGTCCTAGTCAGAAAGGCCACTTTTGTTTTGCTAGGCATCAGTTATTCATTCATTTTGCTTTTAACAATTGCTTTCTTCCTCTTGTTTTATATTTTCCTTCTTTATTAACAGTTCCTTTCTATGTTAAGTGTGTTGTTTTATTTTACACACCCACAGACATATTATATATATATATATATATATATATATATATATATATATATGGGGGTGCGTGCGTGCGTGTGTGTGTGTGTAGGTGTGTGGGGTGCGTGCGTATGTGTGTGCGTGTGAGATAGAGTGTTTAACAGTTGAAATATAAACAAATCAAATTAAACCAAAGGATGATCCATTTAGCAGTCATCTTGACAATATTTCCTTACATTTTAATGAACATCATTATATAATTGATGACCATAAATTTACTTTCTTTAGATCTGTAAATGATCTTGTGATTTTCAAAAATAAATTCAGCCCAGTACTTAAAACGGATTTATAATTTTATTCTTGATTTATATCGGACTAAAACTAAAAAAGTTCTTGTGAAACAGTATTTATATTTGAACCAAAATGCTGTAAATTCTAGGATAATTAGTTTTATTTTTGATAAGAGAAACCATTACTTTCTTCCAATTAATTAAGTTCCTTTTTTGATAGCAATTTTTATTAAATATACATATAGGGATATAATATACACTTTCCTGCTTAGAAATATTAATCTAGTCAACATGCCTTATAATTTTCAATTTAATTTAAATAAACTATTTCATATTTGTGTTAAGACTGATTACCCAATTAATTTTTAAAAGCAAATTTAAAATATAAAATTTTCTTAGCAATTTGATTTTTAAACTCATAAAATAAAACATTTGATTTTATCTTAAATTTTATTTTATTTATTTATTCGCTTCTATTTAATTTTCATTTAGTTTGATTTATCTCTTTATTATTAATATTCTTTTCTTAGTTGAAAAATATATATCTTTTTGATTTGAGATGCATTTATTAATTCTAATTGTGATCCACAGAGGGTGATACTATCGTTTTGCTAAATCTCTTGATTTTTTTGGGCAGCTATTTACTCAAATAGTACAATTAAAGATTTTAAATTACATTGAGTTTATTCTAGGTGAATTTCTTTATTTTAATCATTTTTTATGTCATATTGCTTGTTATTAATATATTTGTAGTTTGCACTCAGTTCAGTTTTAAAGTAGACTTTTTCTTTTATTTTTCATTTGTTTTCTCAATTTTGATGGTTCCTGACTTTTTTCTTTCATTTTTATATTAGGCATGAGTTTTAGTTTTTTGGAGCAATTACTGATTACGAAGTCTTGATCAAGAAAACATGGATAAGCAGAATTACCATAATCCTCTTCCAATGGCAGTATTAAATAGCTGTATTTCCATTTTGATTTATTTCTTAAAGGATTTTGTTTTTCAAGTATATCTTGCTGTCTTTCATTATCTCTTTTTTTTAATTCTAAATCTTTATGTGTTTTTTTAATTTTTTTAATAAGTTTAATTTTTAAAATTAAAAAATAAATTATTTTTAGGTTTATATATTTTTCATTCAAAATTTATTATAACCACATAGTATATATATATATATATATATATATATATATATATATATATATACTATATACTAGAACAAACTATTATAAATTCTCTTGGAGCAGTTTTCTTAGAAGTTAATTTTAAAAGGTTAGTAATGGGATTATTAGTAATATTTATGACAATAGAGATAAATACTGTTTCCATATTAAAGTGCTTTCTTCAAGTAATAATTAAATATTAATTTTTAAAAAGAAATTTAAAATATAAAAATTATAAATGTAACAAAAAAATTATGCACATTTTTATTTAGAAATATTTTTATTTTATTATACTCCTTCACTCTATATTTCTTCATCTTTTTCTCTTGTTCTTTATTTCATTTTTTAGTTTTTCACATGTGCTTTAATTTTTTATTTATTACTTATTTATCTATTTCTAATAACTAGATTTGTTATTTTGAAATCTATATGGTGACTTTTTAATTACTTTTTCAATCTATTTTTCATGTTTTAAAAATGTCATTTGTTAAATTTTGGGGGGAGGGTGTAGTTCCATTTTCGTTTTTTTAAATTTGTAAATTTTGCACTCTGCGATATTTTCTTTAATTTTTTTTAGTAATTTTACGTAAATAAAATTTTACTTTATTTTAAAATTTTATTTTATTTAAATGAATCAATTTATTCGTATGGTTTATTGAAATCAATCAATCAGTATTTATTTTGGTGGTTAATTCTTTAGCAGAGAATAAGAGTAAGCGAATCTACGAAATTTTTGTAGGGTATTAAATGTTCTTAAAATTTGATCAATAATAATAACAATCTTGTTTTTGTTTTGTTTTTTTAGAGTTAGTTAAAGTGCTTTCATGTTTAGATAATTAAATTTTTTCAATATATATTTTGCAAGTCCTTAAAGAAATTCTACTCTATTTCTGATGACGTGTCACTGACGTTTTTTCTCTCTTTTTTTAACATTTTGATACATTATACTTATTTCTGTTTAGTTTTTTCTTTAATTCATAGTTCTTATTTTTTAGACTTTTAACTAGTTTTACGATAATTTAGAAGTTTATTTATGTGTAATTTTGATGTATGCAAATAACTGACGTTGTTTACTAATTTCATTGTCTACTACGGTTGATTTTCTAAATTTGCTTTTTTTTTTGTTTTGCTACCATGCATTTTATAATATAGTTCAATGGAGTGAGATAGTTTGAACAGTTATAACGTTAGAAACACTCTTTTCTATTAGAAAGTATAGAGTAATATTAATTACATTTTTTGTATTATTCTAAGTTTTTGTTTTTCTTTCACTTGGCTTTCTTTTATAAATTGTCCAGTTATTTAATACTTTATTTTTTTATTTTTTGGTTTAAATTCTAGTTTGTTTAATTAATTATAATAATTTTTGCGTGTGTTGCGTAAATATTATTTTGGTTCCTTAATGATTTTTAAAATATTTTTTATACATTAATCGCACTGATTTTATGATTGGTATTCTTAGTTTGTTATATGAGGCGATATTTAGTGAAGTATATTATTGGTGCTTTGAAAAAACATATATACAATATCGTATTAAATATTTCATTAAAATTGTTTCAAATAATTTTTTTATACTATAAGGAGCACTTATAAAAAAGTAGGTGTATGAATATATGGAAACATCCCTCATTCAAATAAACTTGTAATAGCATTTTTCAAATCAAATTAACAACAACTATTAAGATAATAACCCTAATGGTAAAAAAATAATGACAATTAAAAGTAACACGTAAAAGGATATTCTATAAAAAAAAATACGCAAGAAAAATACTCTATCTGGAAGTGTCTAAAAGTAGATTCTGGATTTAAGATAGCTTTAAGCTCTCTATCAAAAACGTGCATTCTGAGAGGAAACCTAGAACAACATATTAATGTTTCACATTATATTGTTACTTGTTTCTTCATCTGTTTCTTGTCATTAATGATATTTCTAGATGAGGAGGGGATGTGTGCGTTTCTTTTTTTCTGAGTAATAAAACAACAAGTATTAGGGCTTCCAATAATTTCGTGGATTCAGTTCTGTGAAGAGATTTAGAAAACCACTGACATTATCGCCTTAACGTCTTTCCAATAACTGGCAGAGAAATTGCAGATGGGTAATGATATTAATTCCTCGAAACTGTCCACAAATTCAGCTTAATCTGCCGTAAGGACTAAAGTGTTATATCAATTGTTTAATATAATACCACGCAAGAATAGAATCAAGAAGGTTTTGTTATGAAATACAGTATAAATTGAATATCAATAATTTTCATTCAAGTGTTGAACATGCATTTCAAGATGAATAATTTCTAATTCGTTTACCAAACTTTGAATTTTTCATCTCAAATATATTTTACCATTAAAAAAATTACTCACGTGGGATATTAATTTGGTCTATCTTAGATCTTAAATGATTTTTTATGGAAAATTTTAAAAATTATTTAGGGTTAAACTTGATTTAATTTACTAAATTAATACTATTTGTAATCAGAAAAAGAAACTAAAGAACAAATTATTTTAAAACTTTATCTGTAATGATTTCTCTATATGAATAAAATTAGTTTTTCGATTTACAGTCAAAATTAGTCAAAGATAATTTTCTCAATTTTAAATGTTAAATTAAATTGTTTTGTAATGAATCTAGATCGTATTAATACAGCATGAGCATTTTAATCTTTGTCCTTACAAGTGGGAATATTTTGTTCAATGAGTTTTTTTTATGGTAAAGTTATGATTACGAATTAATTGAAACTTTTTTTTTAATTTAAAAATTATGTATGATTAATTATACGATTTCCAGGCACATTTTTATATGTACTAAAATTTATAGTAAATGTTTCTTTTCTCATTTATTTTAAAGTAATATCACTGTTATTCTAATATGAGGCTAATACTTCCCATATAAAAAAATGAGCGCGGTAACTTTTTCTTTATATTTTCTCTCACTTACTCAAATAGTGTCAAATTTTAAATATTTTCTGCCATTTGGATCATATATTTTGTTAAATTTCACCAGTATATTGATTCATTTTCTAAATTTAGAATGAAAGAAAAAAATATTTTAAGAATCTGCATGAAGCATTCAAACAATTTTAAGAGGGCAGTTATGTTTCATTTTTTTTTTTCACTTTTACTAACAGTACAGAAAAAAAAATAAAACTCGGTCTTCCAAATCAACCATTTTACACAAAACTAAAATCGCTTACTGTGAAAGGGGAGGGGGAAATGCAACTCTTTATTTTAATATCCTCGTGTGATTTTTTTTAATGCTACACATATTTTTTGTTTTTCGCCAGACTTCAGCGGTTACGATGCAAACCGATGTATTCACATTGCAAACAAAAGAAGTACTGAGTTTCGCATTCGCCTTAGCAGAACAAGTACAGACACGCGCTGGATGGGAGATATAAAAAATATGATAGGCCATGTTTAAAACTTTTATCATTCCAGCGAAGATGAAAGTAAATCGTGCTTTCAAAGGTTCACTAGAAAGTGATTCATTAATCATTTTTTGCGTGACATTCTAACGGACTATTTCCATTTGATAAATGACAAAGTATATCGTTGCACTTTGAAGAGGCTTTTGCTTATAAAAAACAGTAAAAAATATAATCTGAGATAAGAACCCTGAGCGTGGGGAGATGGGAGATACTGAGAAGGATCTCTTTTTTTTCCTGATCATAAAAAAAATATATTTTCCATTTTACAAACTACTTCTTACCTCATATACTCGGTGTTTTTAGAAACAATACTACGTGGCTCCATTTTCCTAATATATTGATTGCGTGAAACTGTTTTGCCATGATACCTATATCGAATAGCTTAAAAAAATATGTAGCGAAAGGAAGAAAAGTCAAATAATTGTTAAATGAGTTTCATCAACCAGGAGGAAATATTTAACATTAGATATATTCAAGCTCTGAGAAAAATAAAATGTGAAATAAATGTATATTTTTTAACACTGCTTTTAAGTTGATGTAAAAATACTTAAAAATATCCAACCTAAAATTAGAAACCTGAAAGTGTCTCTTGCTGTTTCATATAAGCCACAAGGATATAAGAACACTCTAAAATTTTAAATTAATGCTTATCGCTTATATGCGTAAAAAAGAATTCAGTTGTAAAATTAAATGCTTTCTTCAATTCTTACTAATTTTTAAGCAAAACAAGGGGTTCGTTTGCACTATTACTTATATGGATTTAATTAGAAACTGTTTTTAGTGAGCAAATAATAGTTGATAAAAGGCAGAAAAATCTTAAACAGCCTAATTTATTCTAAATGTCAGAAAAATCAAAATTAAGAAAAAAAAAATTCAAAATTTTATTCTTAAAAAAAATCTCAGGTATTTATTAATAATTTGTTTCTACATTAATAAAAGCATAGGTATGCACTGAAAAGCTTTAAAAGTATGAGTAAGAAGAATTAAGCTCCATGTAAAAACATTTTAGAAAAAATTCTATATATTTACAATGAAGGAAAACCTATTCCAGTCTTTAAGTAACTCTGTGTGATAGAGAATTAAATTTAAAAAAAAAAAAATAAAAAAGAATTGAATTTTTGTGTTATCATACGTTCTTCTGCTTTGATCCTATAACTAGGCTATTTTTTTATTTTGAAAATAGATGCACGCATCATAAGATATCAGCTATCACAAAATAATCATTTTTATAATAAGCAGCAGAATTCTCTTCCAAAATATCTTACAATAACTGTCTCATTGCGTGATTTGCAGTTTACCATCCTACACGCATTTTAGTCGTGCAAATAGGAAATAATATCTTTAAACCTTTGTGATATGGGCTCCCTAAATTTATATTACAACATAAGATTTTTCCATCAATAAAATGCGACTATTAACCTGAAAACCTACAGATTAGTTTCAACTCCTAAAATGAAATTGCAGAAACGATTTGCACATTCCGTTGTTTATCTACTTACACTTATTTCGATTTTAATTAAACTTTTATCATTCTTGGTATCGTAAAATCGCATGTGATATTCTACTTCTCAATATCAATACAAAAAATAAGGAGGAAACTAAATTAAATCATAAATTTAAAAAAAAAGTAATATCGCAACCTTTTTGTTAACTCAGTACACTTTGGAATTTGTTCGAAAGTTTTAATAACAACAATACACAATTATAAAAATAAATTTATGGACTCAAATTATGGAAAAGGTATTTTTTTAATTTCTTGGAAAGTAAGTAAAACGTAAACAGATTTTAGGAATTCATTTATGGTAAGTATGATATTAAAAAAATAATTTAATCTGTTAGATGCTAAACACGGAAAAACGGTATTTTTATTTCTTTTACCAAAAAATAAATCTTTGTTCTGAAAGCAACCACGAAAAACTCATGTACTTCACTCTGATAGAAAACAAAGAGTCTTAAGAACTACTAGAATTCACAGCGAATTTAATATCTTTACTATATATCTTATAATAAAAACATTTCCACAAACATTCCATGTCTTATATATGAAGAACAATAATACATACCCGAGTCATTAAATATTTAATCATATTCTCCAAAAATAAACGAATGCACACATTAAAATTTTATATATTTATAAATGCAGCTACTTTCAGAGATTTATTTATTATTGTTAAATAATTTAATTATTCTGTATAAATACTTAAGCGTCTTATATATTTCACTCAGGCGGGTCTTCTTTTATAACAATAAAATTTATAAGCAAGCGTAGTAGAAACCAGAAATGAAAATTTTAAAGGGTTAATGTAATTAATATTTTGTTGGGTAAATTTTTAATTTTTGAGCTCAAAGTTACATTACTTTTGACCAACAATATTTTGTAATACGCCTTAAAACATAGAACTAGTTTCATCCTATAAATGTTTTGTAAGTAATATTAATTTTTCTGACCAATTTCTTAATTGTAAGGATTGAAGGAAGACAAATGTGTTTTCTTCTCAGAATCTATTTATTGCCAATTTTTTCAGGCCTTACCTTTTTTAGCTATAAAAGGTTTTTCATTGACTATTATATTAACACTTTACGAAAATATTTCATATTTTACACTTTCCTATGATTATCTACATTACAATAACATAAAAAATATCTGTTCGAACGATACAATGTGCAAAAACAAATCTATTGTAAGTAAGTAAATAAGAACAAGAGAGGGAAATGCTGAATTATAACTGAAATTTTCGATTTATTTCCTCCAGTGTATGTAAAGCCTTTGTGATTTTAAAAGGATTACATATATCATAAACTATATGTTAAATAGTTGTAATTGTTTACTGCACATTCTATTTGTTATACTTTTAAATACAAATCTTTATTAGGTTTTTCATCGACTTTTTCTTTAGTCACATAAATATTTATACAATCATACATCTGGATAAAGCAATTTAAAAGCAGTTGAAGCAATTAGAGACAAAATTAACTCAATTTTCAGAATCATCCGTCTCAGAGGTAAACAAATTGACGGTCTACGAAACCAAATTTAGCAAAATTTAATTTCCTATCACTCATTTACTGACTTCGGCTTTTCTGTGAATTTTGAGTGTTAAATGCGTCCTTTCTAAGTCACACTATTCTTTTGAAGTTAGGACTACAGAAATCCCACAAGAGTAGCTGAATTCCATTGTACTTAACTTATCGTTCACTAAGTTATTTCTCCCTTAATTTTAGATTTTAAAGTTCCAGTAAGAGTCAGCAAATATCGCAGTATAAGGATGAAGAAGGATCCTTTCTATTCTAAAGAGAATTCGTATGTCTGCAAGTTAGTTGACGCAGTAATTTGAATTTGACCTTTCCATCATGCGAGTTATTTTGTACGTTGTGTTCTTTCAGGAACTGGGACAATTGTTAAATACTAAATAGATATTAATTTTCAAAATGGCAGTATTAGCTTTAATTTCACTGAATACAGTTAACTGATTAAGTAATTGCTCTTGAATAAAATTATCTGAATAAGCTGTGATAAAATTAATAATTCATTCGATATTTATATCCTTCACTTTGTAATTAAGTGGATAAAAATGAAATTAAATTTTCATTTTATTAATCAAAAGTTTTAATTAAAAGATTCAAAAGCTAATCCCATGTGTACAAAATATTATTATAAGTAGACTTTTTTATTACGAGTTTTTAAAACATTTAAACTTGTGTGCTAACATTTCAAAAATATTATATTTTGCAATGAATGCATAAAAAATTACTTTTATTCTTTCAAAATAAGTAAGGAAGTAGTATTTTATAAATGAAGTACGCACAATTACTTTCTGTCAGTTAATAAGTATTTATTAATAAAATAAACGAAAACTATTTTAATTGGAAATTGAAAATTAAAATTTACTCTAAGCAAAGGAATTTAAACTGAAAACGAATGTACATTGCTCATGCATATGAATAATTATTTTCTTATGCTTTAAAACTTTACAGACGCATAATAAGGTATTTTAAATTATTTCAAATGCAATTTTTAATTTTTATAAAAACAAGTAACGTCTTGTATTAATTTGCCATTTATTATTCATTACGAAACTGAAAAGTTCGTCTGAGTCAGTCTTTTTAATCCAGATAATGAATATTTCAGACACAAGTTTAAAATCCTTAATAAAATATATTATAGCTTCTGTGCAAGAGACACATTAATTTATCATTGTAACAATTTATCATGCTGTATTTCATAAATGATTACGAGAAAGAATCTACGCATTCGTGTTTATATTTTATTTAGATAATTCCCACGCTAATAAAGACTTTTAATAACCATATGTTCTGAATAACTTATTGTGTTTTAATATAATATTAATGGCGTTGTCTATACGATTGTGCCTATGAAAATCCGTAGCATATTTTACCCCCGATGGAATTCATCATTGATAATTTTTAATACAAATTAGCACAGAGCAATGTCCGGTTTTTATTTCTTATATGTAAAAGGAATAGTATTTTTAATTTTTTAATAATGTATACATAAATTATAATTTTTTATTAGGTAGTATGAAATCAGTTTCCTTTTCAAAAAAATCCAGAGCATTTTAGAAGTATAAATTTAAAAAGTATGACAAATCCATAAAAATATTCTTAACAGAATTTAGAAAATAAATAAATATAAAGCTATTTACTTTGTATTGCTCGAAAATTTTATCTATCAAAGCATACGGGACAAATTAATTTATCTTAGCACTTAAAAAGATAACCTAGAATCAGACAGTAAACATGACTTTAAAAATTTTTGCATCCACTATTTTTGAGAAATGGATTCAATACTATCTCATAAGACATTTACATTTAATAATCTGTTAATCTCAGAGAGTGTGAGTGACGAAAGAAAAAAAAACAATGATCAGTATAAACTGAGCGAAATTGCAAGGAAAAAATCTGCTGAAATTTAGCGCATTATGCGTTTATTTCTCTAGATTAAAACTCTACTGAAATATTTGCATTGCCTTATTTATCTTTTACTCCAAAGAGAAGCATATCGCTAAATCCAGTCACGCAAAAATAAACAAACAACTAATTTTCGGATCTGCATCAGTCTCTTGTGACAAACAGATCTGACTTGATATTGATAAGTGGTTCTTCCAATGCTGAACTCCTACAAAGCGACATTTTTTTCCCTTTTGAGAAGATGAATTTCACGCATAATCTACGTTTGTTTGCTCAAATGTAATATTTATGAATTCTTCTTCTAGGATTTAACGGATGAGTGATGTAAATTCTTTTTCGCTTTCAAGAAATTACACTGACAATATTTGTATGAGAGGAGGATGTCCACTTAAGTAAATTTGAATTTAGTTTATCTAAGCAATGTTTATTATATACATATATGTATAACTATTTTATCTTGCGAAGAGCTCTGGTTGGTTTTCATCTTGTTAAAATCCTCAAGAAGTAGCCTTTTTATAAATAATAAAGTAAACGAACTGATTGTTCATAATCTCCTATAAAATTCTGTATCACTTTCTCAGTGTTCGTGATCACATCCCAGAGGATGTTAAAATTTTAGACATTTTGAAAGCATTCGTGTAAAGTAATTCTAATAAAGATAAAATTCACATTGCAGGTAAACATTTACAAATCAATAGCTTGTGCTTCCATTGCAAACAGAAAGAATAAGTATTCAAATGTGTTTCCAAAATGTAATATATACTCGGTAAATATCTTGTTTTAATATATTTCTCATTTTATCGATTTATCATTTTTTTCTATTTATTAATTTTATTTTATTAAATATTAATAAATACAAATTACAGTTTGGATATTCATTATAACAAATTTTTGTTAAAGTCAAGGAATTTCAGCATATATATATCTATATATATATATACAGTACAAAACTGTGTATACATACAGTTTTATATGTACTGTATATATATACTGTATATAAAGACTGTACCTTTATACAGTCTTCCATACTATTGAAAACATACCAAATCGGCAGAAACCTTGAAATTTTCAAATGCTTTTGATGTTTGAAAAAAAATATGATGATAAGCGACATCTTTTTGGTTTCATTGCATACAAATTTTATTCCATGAAATATAAAAGAAAATATATTTCTGCTTTATAATATTTCTATATTCTTACACTATAATCAAGAAAAAATATGCTTGTAGACCTTTATGATGTACAATTTTTAAAACGAAATATTGTATTGATTAAATTTAAACTATTGTATTTATTTTTCAGTTAAAAATTAAAAATTGTTTCGACTTAACAATGTTTATATAATAAACCTTGAAGAGTAAATCAGCAAATTTACTCAAAAAAAAATTTGTTTCGAAGTATTTATAGAAAATACAAAAGTCGAAATCAATTAATTTAAGACAATTTAAATTTATTAAAAATAATTATTTATTAAATATTTTAATAAGACAATTTTTATTCAATATATATTTAAGACAATTTAAATTTATTAAAAATAATTATTTATTAAATATTTTAATAAGACAATTTTTATTCAATATATATTTAAGACAATTTTTTTAAAAAAAAAATTACGTCAAATCTTGTGAAGGAATTATGTGTGAAATATGAACCACGAATTATAAATTATCACACTTTAAGTTTTAACATTACTCCCTTACCATACACACGAACTTTACGACTTACGATCCAATCCATCGAAATTCACTAAGTAATCAGTCAATAAGTAGTCAAAGAGCTATGTTCTTATGTGTCAAACATTAATCAAAAATAAATGCTTGTATTACGAATATAAAACGGTATTAAATTCGTGTCAGAATCTAAAGGTAAGGATTAAAAATTCTACTTCTTTCAATAACAGCAAAGGTTGAATCCAATTCAGATATTAGCTATTTGATAGTCACGTAACTTTCTTGTACTAATATTAAGTGCGCTATAACCTTACTAATCAACTATTACTTATCAGCACCTTAACACATCAAATCTCTCTATCTAATTATAGCTATTCACTACTCTTATATATATATATATATATGTATATATATATATATCAATGTTGATTTACATAAGTCAAGGTTTATTCACATGATGAGGTTCCCAAATCGAATAATGTTATAAAGTAGCCTAAAAGATTAGTTGAAGGGGGAAACGCACGAGAATCCACTACACATTTACTTAGCAAGTTAGTATTTGTTTCAAAGTTTCTTGCCTTTACACAAGAAACTGATTAACTAAATAATGATTTTTCAATTCAGATTTTATTTGTGTAAGCTGTATATTCCTGGAATATTTTAATTAAATACAATTAAATTTTCAAGCAAATTTTATTATGGGAAATATACATACCTTTAATGTGTATTAAAGAAATTAGAAATATTTTTATGAATATCTTTATTAAGAAACTGAATTCTAAATCTATGGTAGAATTATATTTATTTTAATTACTATTTTTATTTCTGTCAAATAAAAATTGCACAGTAAATTCATCGTTTTTTTATAAGATAGGAAATTTATTTTAGTGAAATTGTATTATTTAAATGAAAACAAAAGGGCTCAAAATGTTATTCATCTATATCCAATTACCTAACATTTTTTTCAAACTATAATCATAAATTTGGTTAAGTAAGCCTTTTTAATAAAAAGCTCTTTATATAAAATAATGTTGTCTTTAATTCAAATTTATTCTGCAAAGCTAAACTATGTGCACCTACATTGAGAATGTAAATACAAAAATAATCTCAAAATCTTATTTCAAATTTTTCTCATTAAAAAGTTCGATCATAATAAAAATGTTATTTAAAATCAAAGGTTATGCACTATATTTTAGATTTCGTATTAATCCAAACTCAGGTAAATCTAGACTATGCAATCAATCAATGTATTTTATTCAATTTCTCATTTATTTCTTCATTTTTTTCCTTTCACGTAGCAAACAAAACAACCTCACATTTTTTTTAACAAAAACAGAATTATCTCATTCTAAAAAAATTTTAGCTATTAATCTAAATTTTCACCACAAATCAAAAATACCTTTATTAGTATACTCACAAAATTCTTTTAAGCCTTGCATTCAAATATTTTTTAGAAAAAACTGTGGTTTCTATACTCATTGAGGTGTTGAATAATGAGACGGGATCGTAAATAACAGTTACATATTAGCAGTTCCACCAACACCGCAACGTTTTCGCAATTAGGACATTCTTTTCAGCGGAAGTTTGTTTTATGGCAGCCATTATGCAAATAACTAAGACTTATAAAATGAAACAAGGATCACTCCTGTTATAAATTAAACGCGACAACTGGCGATACAAGTACTTTGGTTTAAAGGATACTTATATGAAGTGAAATTACTTAGTGCAGGAGTATATTGCTTCAACTGATGTCTTTATAGCCCACGAACTGCTTCTATAAGAGAAGTGTTCTAAGTTCTCTCCCGATGTTTTGATATTCCTTGTGACTAAAGCAATTAGTTTACTCTCCCTACTTCTTCTCTAGTAGCACTGAATCTTTGTAGCTGTATTTATGTTTATTGTCCAAAATACGTCTCTGGGATACATTTGAGATGAAGGATCACATTTGCAGAGCAACCTATGGAATTAACATATTCATATTTTAGAAGTTTTACGCGTTTTAAGAAAAATAAATAAAAGGTAGAGAACATGAATAATGCTGATATCTGGATTCAGTCGAAAGATGTGGAGAAAAAGGAAAAATTCTTGTGTGTTTTCTTCTTTTTTTTTACTCTCATTTTTGCACAAAGAATTCAATTTTATTGGACATATATCATATTCAGAATTAAAGAAAAATCACAGTATTTAAAAGATCATTTCGTTAAGACCAGTTTTCTAGTTTTACTTATGTTCATACATTTTTTGCGAAACAATTAATGTAATGCAAAACTTTTGTAATAGAGTTTGTTTGATTTTGTGTTCAATGTCCCCACATCTACTTATGAACTTTTTTCTGATATTTACACAGAAGCTATTTTAGAAGGAAAATTTTTTTCTCTTGCGTTTTATTTTTTTGCAATCTATCAAAAGCATCTGAGAATCAAAATTCAACTACCCAAAAATAATATGTTATAATGTAAAAAGAAAATGTTTTAATGTATAAATGTGAATGAAGCATTAAAAAAAGCGGTGATATTCAGCAAAAATATCCATCCAATAATAATTTTTTTTAGGAAAAGCTTGAAAGGCTTAAAAAATGCATAATTTCTATTAAATAAAGCATTTCTTTGTTTCGAAAACAATCAAAAATGTTAAGCTTAAATCTGCATTGAGGAAATAAATCCTACGTTTGTTTTTCTTTATATAATTTTAACAAATGTCTTTGTTTAAAACTCGATAACAGTGTTCCTTTTGTGTTATTGTTATCAAATATGTTATACGGGGGATTAAACATTAGTTACAGTTATGAAATGATATAATTCATGATGTTTCCCTCCGGAAAAATTCGAGAAATAATTAACAAAAAGTAAATATTTACTTCGAAATGTAATATTCATTTAATTTCAATAAAAAAAATTATTTAATACTACTATAAAAATTACCTATCTTTAAATTTGATTTATTTTTATGCTGTTTTTGTTTCTTTCAAAAGAGTGCTGTTTCTGCGGATATGTATTATTTAAATAAGATTCAATCATCTTATTCAATTTTCTTTTCATCATAAGCAAAAAAATCCCTGGTTTATGCATTAATGTAAGTTATATCTCGAAAACAAATATTTTTAAAATGTTTGTTTTAAATTAATCTTCGATGTAATAATACCAGAAAGAAATAATACTCATAAAAATACAGCTCTTAAGTATCAAATATGTAGATACTTGCCTGCTGAAAATATTTTTTAATCAACTAAATTCATTCCTTGTTAATTTTTTTTTCATCATTTATTTTTATTTATTTATTCCTCTTCTGTGTTTTTTAAATTTAAAAATACATTTTAATCATTTTGGATAAATTGTACTCCAAAATTACATGCTTCTTCGAACACACCGTCGTGAAATTAGTAATAAAATTTATTAGAGTTTATTTGTTTTAACGTGCAATTTTGCTAATTATAAGAAATGTATTTTTACACTAACAGTTTGACATTGAATAAGATATTTGTCTGCATAACTCATGTTTGATTCTTTTAAGTTGATTTACAAGCTTCAAAATTTAAATTTTAGAATACTATATTTGAAAGTGGAGGAGCTTCATATAAACTTAAAATTTTTAATTTACGAAAGCTCCAATAAAGTAAAACAAGTAAAAATGAAATTAGTGGAAAGTTTTGATATATATATATATATATATATATATATCAAAATTTTCTACTAATTTTATTTTTACTTGTTTTTATTTCTTCCGTTTTTTATTAAACATTCTAAAAAAATAAAACGCGTTACCTTTTTTGATGTAATAACTTTACCTATTATGCCTGATCAAATTTCATTTAATTTCCATATGAATTGAATTTTCCAGATAACATTTTTAGCTGAAACTGCTCTGCTTAAAAATTACTTCAGTGCCAGCAAATTATAATTAAGTTGCTTTCTCCCTTCCCTCTTATTTCATTGTTCTTACAATTATTTTATCTAAGATTTTCTTGATACCATATTTTTAAGGTGTGCTTCACATTCAAAAAAAATTATCTCATTTAATTAATTAACTTAAAAAGTGCATTTGTAATATTTAAATTTAAAGAGGAAAGAAGATCTCTCTACTTGTAATATAAATTTTATATATGAATATTTTTCTTCAATTTCAATGAAAAGGAAATTCTCTGAAGCAGATTACTTTTTATGAATAAGCCTTTTCCTAAAACAGAAGTAAATCATTTTTTGTTTGTTTTGTTTTATAAGCTCTGCGTACTGTTTAATATTCGATGGAAATCTTCTGAAATAAATTGTAATTAAAGTACCAAAAAACTAAATTCTTATATGATATCATTGTCCCTAAAAATATAATTACCATAAGATACATCACTCACAAAATCTAACCAAAAAGCAACAGTTAAAGAGCTTCGACGAAAAAAAAATTAATAAGGAATCCCCTGTCGTAGGTACACCTATAGAATTTTCCATGAACATAGTATTTACTGCAGCCCTCTTACATCTTCTTTCTGCCTTTCACACAACTGGGGTTTTTCTCTTTTTTTAATACTCGCTGGTCAAAAGCGATTGCATTGATTGCATTATCTTCAGCCTGCAGGCCAAGTGAGTACGTAGCATCCTCAGGGAAAGTGCAGTGTTCCCCTGCGGTGGTTAAGTCCACCATCCGCCGCTGAAGCTTCAATCTTTTGGCCGTCGGCAACGTCCGTACTTTTTGCAGCCACTACAATGCGCAGCAAGTAGCTGAATACTACTTTTCATTCGACTCGACAGAATGAAGAAATAAGGAGCTTTTTTTTCCTTCCTTCCCCCCTTCATATAAGTCGGTTATGAGGAAGCTTTATTCCTTTCTTTATTTTTTTATCCGCGTTACTGGGGTAAGGAATATTATTATACGCGTCTTAGGGGTATTTCCACTTTAATCCATTTGCGAGAAAACTTTGTCAAAGGTCTGGAAAGAGTTAATGAGAGTTTTAGCGAGTTTATTGTATCTTTAAATGATAAGTTTATGGCAAAAAAATTTGTCGGAATATTACATAAAGTAACAACGGGGAACTTTTATAAATAACAAAATATGGAGTGTTAAAAACCATTCTTTCAAGAGGGTATTATTGATAATTCTACTTACCTATTTGTCGAAAAATGTTTTTTTTTTATGGAATGATATTTATTAATGATAAAATTGTATTTCTAAGGTAGCTTGTTCGTGGTAAATGTAAGTAAAATAATTATAAAATAACAAATAAATACTGCATTTGTAATCAACAAACTATATATCTTCTAAACACCGAAAATAATAATTATTTTAAAAGAATAATGTTTTATTATTTTATAATTAAAATCTCTCCTTTTTTTCTTTTTGTGTGTGTTTGGTGTGTGTTTGGTTCTATTTATTAAAAGTTATATATACTCTGAAATAATTTCTACTTTATTTTGCATTTAAAATTTAAAAAACTGCTTTTAAATTATCAATATTTTTCTCAAACAGAAAAACTATAAAACTAGTGACAAGAATAGATCTTTTTTAAAGGTGATATTCTTAAATTATCTCAATAAAATACATTGTTAGTTAATACTTACATATTTATTAGTGAATGATAATATAATACTTTTCACGATTAAAACTTTCACTATTTATATGTTATTTATTTATAACTTATCTAACTAAGTTTCCCTTCAAAATGCAAAATTATGTGAGAATAACATTTTTAATTCCTTTTTTACAAACCTATTCTCTGATCATTATGAGTAAAACAAATATGCCACATCATAAATACTTATTAAATTAACATTATCATACAAAGTAATCAGTAAGCATGTAAATCACAGAAATTCATAGACTTCACGTATGACATTACAAATGTTTTTTCTCCACATCTAATGAAATAGCGTGGGCGTTAAAGCAATCTATATTCAGGACCAAATATAACGCGGTCACGCAGATTTTCGTGTAGTTTACAATTTTTTCCTGGGTAATTTTAACAAAAAAGCTCCATATGAAAGCATTCAGGTAGAAATGCATCAGTAATAAGAATATTCCAACTATGTATCTGTGATGTGTATAGATTGCTTAGTTTTCCTAACTTCACATCACAATCATAGATTGGTGGCTTTTAAGAGCTTTATTCTAAAGTGAGTCGATCTCTTTCGTGTATGATGTCATTATGATCTGGTCAACATATGTTAGTAGCCTTATTATATTGCACTTTGACATGCAATTGAAATATAATTCTAGCTTTTTTCCAAGCATTGTCTTCTCATTAAGCTCTTCTGCACGACTGTAATAGATGACATTTTATTGCTATTTTGCATGCAATTAAGTATTTCAAAAAAGTGCTTTATTTGACACGATCTTAAAATATATATTAAGAATTCAAAATCTATATTAAGTTTCTTCTCAGCGTTGAGTTATTTTACAGCAACTTTGTGATTTGTTTTTAATTAAATTTCAACGTCAATCATGAAGATACAAATTGAATTTTATACCTCAAACACAAATAGAGACTGAATGTGGAATACTATTATACGCGTAAATGTGAATTTTTCACTGAAAATTATTTGTTTTCATTAGAAATACGTTTGCTATTTCTTATCTCGTATTATTTCGTCATTAATCCTTTCATATCATTATTTCATATGTATTTGATTATCTAAACTGACATATTCAGCATATTCAGATGGTAAAGTGTCACAAAACTACCTCCTTGCATATAAATTATCATTCTGTTAAAAAATTCAAAATTAATTGTAGATTTTTTTTTATTAAAAAAAGACCACTAATTTAATTTCTCTTTACAGAGATTAAGAATATACATGGAAAAAAATTTATACGCACCTTGTTAAAATGTATGTGTGTTAATAAAAATTAATAATTTGAATAATATTTTTTTTTAATTTGTGAGTTTTATTTATGTATTCAACTCCTCTTTTGAAGATTTTTTACCTCATTTTTAATATATTTAAATAAATAAATTTATACAAAAATGATACAAAAATATTTGTATTCAATAACTCAAAATCCTTTTATAATAATTGAGTAAATTTATAGGCTTTTAATAAAAAAATAATATTCATAAACTTTCTCTTTTCCATCACATTTTGAGTTTTCAAATTAACCGTACTGTGCAGGAGCACAATCGTCGAGATATCGCAAATAATTTTCGTAATTATGTAGAAACCTTATCAAGAAAAGACCAGTTAAGCGTCAGGAAAATTCTTCTTAACACAATCATATAAAATACTACAACTTATGATTAAAATTATGATAAAGTATATATATATATATATATATATATATATATATATATATATATATATACATAAAGCTGCAATTAATTTTTTCATTTTTTTTGTATGTCAGCAAGCTACACTACATTAATAAAAAATATAATAAAAGTTCGCTAAAAATAATTAAATTTCAATCAATAAACCTTCTAACCATCTATTTATGTCACCTTTTAAGCAAATTAATGGAAACTGAGCCTCAAATATTAATCTTTCTAAATAGTAAACGCCAAATGCTTCCTTTCAAAATACTAGAAACTTCTGTTAAACACCATCTTGAGTAGCAAAACATGTCAGAAGCCTCTTGTACCATGCCATTACGCAATGCACATATCTTGTACAAGTATCCCTCTCCCTACACAAGAACGACGATGTGACACGCCACTAATGTTAATCGACAATGTCCTTTCCTCTTTTCACGCCTGTCTATTTTCTGTTCTCTTTTTAAGAGGGACATAGATTTTCTTTGTCCTTTCTTTTAGTACACGGTGATAGGTTTAACAGTCGTAAATGGGCTATTAAAGCTCATCCAATCAAAAGCTGACCCATACCTGTAATGGATCGTTCTGCTTTGTAGACAATTGTTTCGTAATTCAATCGCGTTAATTTAAAAATACTTTAGAAAGTTAAAGTTACAGTTTGGTTTATTTATACTAAAAATTATAAAGATTATTTCGGTGATTTTAAACTAAAGCTCCCATTGAAGTCTTTGTAAGTTGCACAAACACATTACTTAAGATCTTCGAAGCTTCACACATTCTTTTTAACTTTAAAATGATTTGCACTGTACATTATGCATCATGTGTGATATTCAAATAAATATGCTTCGTATTTGTTGTTAAAATACTGTACAAATCAACAAAATCTTTACATTTATGTGTTACTTATTTAAAATTATATTTTAGAGAAATGATCAATTATTCATAAATTTTCAATTTAAAACTAAGCCATAAGACTCTAATTTTAAGTTCAATTGACGGTGGTATTTCTAAATATATTTTAAAGCTTATTTTCAGTTTTTGAAAATTTTGATCATCTACTTTTCAACCAAATTATCATTGTTATTTCACCTTTCTACTTTTATGTGGATTTATTGCCTTAGATACTTCGTAATATCTCACCTCTAACACACACAACCAAGTATATTAAGACAACATTTAAAGTATCCAAAATATTTCATAATTTTTTTTTAATTAAACTGATTCTTTTATCATACATAGCAAAATGAATCTTTCCATAAAATCATTGAAAAGTCTCAGGTAATAATACAAGGTTTGCTTAAGAATTATTGCTTAAGGCTTAACTTATTAAGCATTTATTCGTCATTAGAAGACTAAGGTGGCTAATATTTAGGTGCTCGGGGATTGTGGCTAATATTAGATTAAGGTGCTTGTGGTTGTCTAGTGGTCATGGCCGTGTAATCACGGTTGGCGGTTTTCGTCGTGTTGTGGGTTTGATCTTTGGCCGCTAAAGACCCGTCATGCAGCCGGGGCTGATGCACGTTAAATCTGTCGAGGCCCAAAGTCCTCCCTTTGGCGTGGTGTGGCAGTTAGGAGAAGGGGATGCCTGGTCAGGTGTCGTCCTCGTCATTTGATCGAGGTTCAAATTACCAGGTCCGTCACCGATAGTCCTCGTGTAGCTTCTAGTGCGATGTTATTAAAACCATAATATTAAGTATAAAGAGTTCAGTAAGTTAGTAATGTCTCGCCAAAGTATTATTTTTTTATTTATTTTCAAAGCTAGCGTTTCATTTGTAACGCATTGCTTTAATTGATTCTTTTGTCATAATTTAGATATTTTCTTCAGAATCTTTATTTTCAGTGTTTTCAGTTTATTAAATCGCGCTTCAAACTCTTTTCTCAGTTGCCATAGTATTATTTTTATTCGCAATATTTAAAATTAAACTAAAATTCAAATTAATTTATTTTATCAATGCAACAATATTTTGCATTGATACGTTAGATTATTAGTACGAAATGGTTCAAAATAATGCAATTCTAAATATGAAATTTATTAAATCTTATGAAAATATAAATGGGCTTAGGTCAAGTTTTTCCGTCTTAAAATTTTATAGCATTTTAAAAAGTTTAGATTACTTTATTCCGAAAGTTTTATGAAGGTCTTTGCTAATTTTATACCAGTTATAGTCTATAAAGTATTCTAATTACATAACTCGGTAATATTTCTATATGTTGTAATTGGATGAGAAATAACTAATAATTACAGTAGTTTCCGGTGTATGAAATACATCTAATAAATAAAATGTAACTTTCTGGAATAAAGCTAAGCTTTAAAATGTGATTTTTCAAAAATACATAAAATAACAGGTGATTTTTAATAGTAAACTGATTTTTCAAAAATCTGCAAAACCCATCTCCCTGTAATCATATTCTTCTTTATCATAATTAATTTCTATAAAAAAGAATTATTTTTTTTTCTATCGTACAATCTATTTTTACCTTCATTATATAAGATGCAACCCATTCTTAAGATTAATTTTTAAGGTTAAAAAGTATATCTTATACAAAGGAAAATATGGTAAGTCCTTTTACATACCAAATCTATATTTACCATAACGTGTATATTGCATAATCAACTCCTGTTACTTCTTTAATTATCTAAAACTGCATGTATAACACTAGATAAGACTGTATTCCTCAGTTACAATGAAATTCATCTGAATTTTTGAAAAATATTCAGCTAAATATCATGAAAAACTCTAATTATATACAGTAATGAGCTCTTGATCTGTGTATAGAAGTTAAAAATCTCAGTAAATGTAAATCAAGTGTATGTTTCTCAAGAAGGAGAAGTTAATTAATTCTTAATTTCCTTACTTTTATTCTAAAAGTCTCCAATAACTTTAAATTTTAAGTAGATGTAACAATGATAATTAATTAGTGATTCTATTAGCTTGATAGATTAAGAAAATGTCTATACTATAATGATCTTATAATTAATATTTAGTATATACATTGTTTTTTCAACTTAAAAAATAACCAAGGTATGAAAGCTTACAAATCCTTAAATTTTCTTGAAGTGTTTCGCCGTTTATGTAATTATATTTAGAATAAATAAGACGTCAGGTTCTTATATATAAAATACAAAGGAAATTAATACTTCTCAGAAATTATTGTTTCACATACAAGTGCATTTATAAAACTTTTACATCTTAGCCCACAATAGATGCTAACATAGAAATAAAAACCCATTTTAACGCACTTTAGCTTTCGTAATGTTCACACAGTATTAGGTATGTTTTTATTTTCTGAAAAATCCCATACTATTTCCCATTCACGCGTAGCAAAAATCCCTTGCCTGTAAACACAGTAAGCTGTTCGACATCCAGAATGTCCCGTAGAAAACAGAATAAAAGAGAAATCTTTAAATGCCTACGAAAAAAAAACACAAAATGTAACATCATAAAAACGGCCTTAACAGCAATCTTGTGTGTTTTTGCTCTTACGTTATGTAAATGATCCGATATTATGCCTTCGTAATATCATGTGAGGCGGGGAATTCTCCTTTCTTTCATCTTTATTATTCTACATTTTCTTGAGATGCTGTTTATAGAATGAAGTTAAACAAGTATAAAATGCGAAAAACAAATATTATGTTTTGAATTCCGAAATGTTGTTTACAGGCCATTTTATACTTACAAATGTGTGGAATTAATGCAAAGCTTAAATATTCATGAATTAATGTACCTTAATAAATTGTTTTTATTCGTGTGGATCAATTTCAACAAATGCAAGTCATTCGTTTTTGCAATATATACATGTGTTTGCCTTTCAAATACACCTATCATAAGTAATTGCTAACTTTATGAGAAAGTTAAGCAGATTCTAACAATTTAATTGTTTAAATTGTATTTGATAATCTTATAGTGAAGTCAGTATCCTTTTTCATACATTTTAATTATTTAAATCTGTATTTTATGTGTAAGTGTTTATAAATATATAATATCGTCATATTATTTTTAAAAAAAAATGAAAAAAGGCTGTTCCGTTTCCTTTTTTATATATACTTTTCCTTTTTATGTTTGCAAATATTATAAGCAGTTTATACGAATTTATATTCCACATGATTTTTAAATAAAAAGCAGATAATTACAAAACAAATGATTAAATCTCTAAATATAACGTTCATGAGTCTTTTATAATTGCTAACATTTCTAATGAGAATGGCACGTATTCCATCTTTTGATAAACATGATAGACTAAAAGGATTGTAATGCAGTTTATTAAGCAAATATGATAACGAAGTTTAAATTTAAATCCATAACAAAGCTTTATATTATTAAAATGAACATTTTTCCTACATATGCGAATTGTAATCAAATTCTATTACTATCGTATTTCTCGAATACGATTATTCAAGTAGAAATTCTTTATATTTCTATATAGATACATTATGTTAGTAAGCTGTGAAAGGCATTTATAAAATTTATGTATATAAGGGAAACAAGCTAAGCTAAGAAAATAACAGTCTACGAAATTTTTTTCCCTTAATAAAAATATTAAGAAATGAGTCAATTAATTCATATAAAAGCCTTATCATTCGTTTCATCAACTTACGTGAAATCAATTCTGAATTGAATTAATATTCAATGTTTATGTGTTTTAGATACTATACAGAAGTAATTATTTAACTTGCGAATATCTTGATTCGGGAGATAGATAAGAATTTCTTTCCTTCGATAAAACTTTTATAATATTTTAAGGCTTATGTTGTTATAAAATACACGTGTGAGAAAGCAAGATAACTTTTTCTTTGTAAATACTATATATTACCTTTTTAAATGTGTAATATTTATTACTCATATATCAAAATAATATTTTCCTGATATATGTATTTGATGTATATATACGCACGCATGTATATATGTGCGTGCGTGTGTGTGTGTGTAGAAATTAATTGTTTTTTTTCCAATTTTCTCGAAATTATTTCTTATTATAGATTAAATAAGCATTTTAAGACATAATGAAACGTCAATGCTTTTTCTGTTGGTAAGATAACATAGATTCATAATTTATAATGATGTGACAAAAATTCGACCTCAAATTTGAAGTCATCATTAAATGCACTGAAAGATAAATTTGAAAGCGTTGTGAAGAAAAATGTGTAATCGATAGCTTAGGCATTTTATAGATTAACTGTAAACATCGATTTCCCGTCAAAACGGTTAAGTTAATTTCCTAACTCGGTCTCTTTATGTTTTTACCGCTAATGTAATTAAAATCATAAGTAAAAATTTAATGTAAAGAGAAAGCATTTTCATTAAATATATTAAAGCTTTCTGAAAGAAAATGTTTCAACACGTAAAAGACATTCTAATGTTTGCTTCTCGTCAATTTTAATTTTAATCTCATCAAACTACAAATTTTTATTCTGGTGTTATTCTTATTAAACTATTAATTTTTATTCGGGTATTATTATTTTACTAACATATGTAATAAGAATGCCAAACAGAAACTTCGATTATTTGAGCAAGATAGTTTTTTTAAAATTTTATTTACATACTGAAAAAATTTCATTCACAGAATTTATACATATATTAGATTCATAATATATTGTTTGATATTCATGTTGTGTATTGTTTAAAATAAAAAGCCAAGTATTAAAAATATTTTAGAAATAAGACAGCATTTCAAGAAGTTGAAAAAGTATTTTATATCTATAAAAAATCAATTAACAATATAAAAAGTACACTAATTTTTCCAAATATATAATTCATTAGAATATTGTTATAGAACTTTAGTCCACTTTTTCATACTCATTTATTTATAGAATAATACAATGAAATATTACATCATTCTTTATCATTACAAATTAACTTATTATAAAGATCATATGGAATCCAGTATAAACATAAAAAAAGAATGTACTTTAGGAGTATTTCAACAGTTTTTCAACAATGTTCAAAAACAGAGCTGTAAAATTAACCTCAGAACTATCTTAGCTATTAGAGGTTAAATATAAATTCCTTGTCAAAAATACTTGTATGAAAATTTAAAATAATGAATATTTTCATACTAATAAATGTGAACATAATATTTTCTTTGTAATTTCTTATAAATTTCCTTCTGTTAAATACTTGTTTAATACTTACGTCATTTTTTCTTAATTTATGGAAATACTTTACAAGTTGATTAATTTATTTAACAATACAATTACAGCTTAACTTAGTTATTTGCACAAATTTAACACCCATGCTTGATTATTTGAGTGTTCCGTAATTATAGGATGCTCTATTCTCATAAATAAACAGTTTATTTCCTATGATAAATAACTTGTTCTTTTGAATAATCAACATTGACTTTCTTTTAATTTAACAACAAAGAAAATAAAACAATAATTAGTTATTTATTTACATATAAATAGATTGTATTTTGTAAAAAAATTAAATTATGTACTTGTTTAACTCAAGTATTTAATTCTCAGTTTCTTTTTAACTGATTATTTGAAATCAAATCCTATTTTGTATTAAGAAATTACATAGCATATAACTGCTCTTTCAACGCGATTAAGAGAGGAAAAGTCATGACAATAGTGTATCTTATTTGACAAGTTAGCTGGAGTGAGATTGACGAAAGTAGGGGTCAACCACAGACCGTCTATGATAGATAACATTCATCATCCTCACCATTATTGAGCGCTTTTGGCCACTGTCAACGTTTAACCCCCGCAGTCTCCGAGTTACGTTTGAAGGATGATACTGTTTCAGTTTCTTCCCTTCTTCCAATTTCTCTCCTCACTTAACTTAAAATTGTTGTTAGAAATGCTTATCTTTCAGATACAATAATTTTTCTTACTTTTAATCGACAATAAGTAGACTCTTTGATTCCGCTTTCGTCATACTTTTTTTTAAAAAAAAATAATTAATGATTGACATAAATCTAAAAGCAGTATAGTTTATGAATGAGAATTGCAAATTCGTAGCTTAAAATGTTGAATTATATCTTTGTTTGCAAAGGATTTTACAAGAGAGAAAATAAATTAGGTGAAATTTGAGCTACGGAGTATAAACGTATAGTCAGAATGATTTAAATTTCATGAAAATGAATAAAATTCATAAATTAAAATAAAAACGAATTAAATATCTAATTTAAGTTTTATATATATATATCAATAAAGTAAACTATTAATAATTTGATTTGTTCGTTATAAACTTACTTCAAAATTAAATTAAATTAAAGTTAAGTATTTTGAAAAAGGTTTGGAAATATTAGAATGAGCGAAAATCATTCTTTATCAATAATATTTAAGTACTTGTTTCCTCAAAAATAAAATCGTAATTTTCCATTAACAATGGAAGAAAAACAAGATCAAAACATTTTCTTGGAGTCTAAACTAAACTTTCGAATATAATTTATTAAGTATATGATATATTTAATCCTGAAGGAATTTTGAGAAGCTTTATCGCATAAGGAACTCACGAGAAATATTTTACAAAACTATTCAAAATAAGATATAAATCCATGTACAAACATTTCTCTCTCCCTCTCTTTAATGCTTCTTAAATTTAGACTGTTGAGTGTATTAAGCGAAATTTATTGAAAAACAGCCAATTATGTTGCAATATGAATCAATCTTACGATGATTCCTTGAATTCAAATAAATAGAATGGATTAAATAACCTATAATAAAATGAACTTTACTGGCAAAATATTTATTATTTTCAAGCCATATATTAACTACATGAATAGATTGGTTATACTATCTTTAAAATAAATAAAGGAATAGGGTGGATAAAATAATCCATATCAAGATGAGTTTTATTCACAAAACATTAATTGTTTTCAAAATGTATAGAAGTTCATAGCAAACATTCGACTGCATTATTGAAGAATCAATGATACCAATTACAATAAGTAGAGAGCAAGATACATTCATCAATTATGTTGGACTAATGTGAATTCCTCCTTTACAGGCAATCTAAATAGTCTCAGTATAAGATAATCCAATGAGAAACTGGATTAAAAGGTATCGAATTCTCCCGTGAAAATTAAGTGTTATCCATTTAGTGTGCTTGAAGATAAATCAATTAAATATAGAGTAAGAGACGTTAATGTTCTTGCTACATTAACAGCACTGAAGTCGCACTGAATTCCAAACACAGAATCGAAATCGAAAGATTTGTTGATCGGAAATTCTTTAACAAACATGCTTTCTTTTACTTTAAATTATGTCGCTGTAAAGCTTCAAATCCTTAATTACTGCATACTGTGACTGAATTCTTCGAAATATCAAATTTTACGCCTTTGGTGAAGTTTCTTTCGAAGAAGTATGCAAACACCATTCTTAATACCCTTAGTAATATAGTTGGGAGAGTAGATCTTAGTTGTTCCCTTGAGTAAAGCCAGAAATTAATCGCGTTAATCTCCGTATAATGACATTTTTCCGTTGATTCAACGAGCATGACGAGATTGAAAAAGTAATTTTGAATAGTTTAAGTAATTACTAAGAATGAGTTAGAGCAAAGGGCCCCTCTCTGACTGAGTACTTCTTAGTACAGGAGAACTTCGACATCTGTTTTAAAATGAGAATTAAAGTGCAGATTGACTTAAGGAAACACTCAGTGAATCTTAAAGAGATTAATTGAAGTATTCGCAGACTCGCGATGATAGTAAATTCTCTTTAATACATAAAGATACACTTCGTAAATTGAATCCCTCTTTAAACAGAAGGAGTGAGTTTCTGCTGATGATCAATATTTTAAATTCGAAGTGACAAAATTTTGTTTCTTCTAAAAAAATCAATAAGAAACAGGTAAATATTATTTCTAGATTATCACTTGAATGCCGCAAGAAATGATTTTAATAGAAAGAACTTGACATCTTACATCCCCTATAATGTTAACAATTTCTATGTTTTGATATTCAATGAATATTTCAGTACCAGTTTTATTTAATTTTTTGTGCACCATAAATAAATAATATCTTCCCCTTCGAATCTATCACATAAAAAAACAAAGAGATTTTTGTCTTTTAAAATAACGGGATATGTTCATACAACATCTATAAAATTCCTTTCATTTAAACATTTTTTTGGCTTGATGAAACTTTTTTAATTAAATTTAATGCTAAAGTATTTGGTTGTGTTATTTATTATAATTCGATAATATATACATCTTAAATTCATTTAATATCTGTCTTTATTGCTACATTTAAATGTAATAATTTTGCATAATCAGGGATACAAACACCAAAATTCTTAATAAAGCACGCCAATTAAAAATTTACCATCTGATTAGAATTTTTCCAATAAAAAAGTTTACAGTTATATTAATTAGAAATTTTATTACTTAAAAATTTGATTGATCATTTCTGAAGTAAGTTGTTCCTGTACTGAAACACAATATACATATATATGAAATACATAAGAACTTTTATTTTCATTTTTCTAAGTAATTTTTCTTCCCTTGTGTAAGGTATGTGAGGTTCCTGTTACTTATCGCTGAGTTAAATCAGTCTTTATATTTTATCCCTCATTAAAAAAATCATTTCATTTGTAATATGTATTATTAACTTATACAATTAAAGTTTTAATTAACTCAATAAGTATAAATATTAGCAGTAAAAATAAGTATTATTATCTTAATATAAATTAGTAACAAGAAATAAAATTAATTCAAAATAAATTCAGATTTATTCTTTTAAAAACTCCTTCCTACATTACTGTAAAATAATTAAATCATTGAGAAAGAAGGCCTTACTTTTTAAGCATCACAAAAATAACCAAAATATTTTAACTTTTAATAAATTATAAAAATAATTAAACTCATTGCTAAATTTTTTGCAATAATAATAATTATCCCTGTATTTAAGGCTCTACACCCCCATCACACACAGATATCTATTAGGAAAGAAAAGAGCTCCGCAGCTGTGAAAACGACGTTATTTCTAAATAAGGATCAAGCCCATTCCCCGTACATATTTCATCAAAAACGCTAAAAGAGAGAAAGATTCCCACTCGCTACAGCAAAGAGGAAGTGATTGAATGCGTAATTAATGAACCTTATGGAAACTTTGATGTCTCGCCACTTTAGCCCATCAGGAAAACAACAGAGTACAGCAATAATAGTTAATCATCCTCGTCGATTTTGTGTAAATTTAGTAATGTGTAGATATCGGGCATCGCTCTCTTTCATACTTTAGGGATTAGTCATACAACGAATATGGGAAGGGTAAAATGCCCTAGCAAAATTTATGCTTTCCATTTGACCTAGAAAAATTAATTCTGTCTGTGTAGTCAGTCAATTATTTAATACGTTAACTAAAATATAAATTAAAATTATGTATTGTTCTCTTTATGGTCTTTGAACTTTTTCAATTAATGCATTTTATATTCGTTGTTAAGACATTATAAAGTTTTCATATTTAAATTCATATGAGTGTTCCATTTCTATAATGAGACAGGATTAATAATTAACAAGTTATATTAAATTAAAAGGAATAAATTAAAATAATTGTTGCTTCAATATTTTCTTTGTCATTATGAGTGCATATTAAATGACATTTATAACTTTTATTTTGATTAAAATATATAAAAAGTTTTGGCTCTTTATTTTTTAATTCAGAATTTCATTCTTTATCATTACAATTAAAATTTGTTCAAAGAAATAAGAAAGTAAATGTTTTCTTACAGGAAGAATTATAAGTATTACATCAAAACAGTAAATCAGAAATAATTATATAAATAATAATTGAAAAGTGTGAAACTTTTTTATTGAAGTTTACTCATTAATCCTCGTATTGTTGGAGTTTTCTCGGTGTTTATTTGAAAAAGGATAGAATATTCTTATAGTCTAAGATTATTTTGTCTAAAACGTTATTCCATTAATTAATCTTTTTTACGAACAGTTAATATTAATCATAAAATTATTTCGCATAGAATGAAATCCACCCATTAAATACCAAATTACTTTGTCTTTTTATACAGAGGATCATTAAAATGTTTTAAGTTATACATACAGATATTAATAAATTAAATGAATAATAAAATTCAAAAATTTAAAAATGAATTAATAAATTAATAAATTAATGAAATAGAATACCGTAATTAAGCATTAAAGCTTCAGATTATTTTTATATGATTATGTATTAAAGTTAAGTACTATTTTTATATGATTACGCATTAAAGATATAGAAAATAGAATGCAATTGAAATGATTTTCCTCAGCATAGATTTTAAAATATCAAAAGGAAAATTACATTTGTATACCAGCTTGAATATCTATATGGTATGTGATGTACATTTTTCTTTTATATTCTAAATAATTGCTATTTTTGAAAATAAAGGAAAAACAAATTAAATTAATCTTGACACATACTATTAATGAATTAAAGATATTTTGAACCTACAGCTCACTTTTAAGATCATTTTTGAAATATGTATATGATCGTTTCAATATGAATTACAAGATCACAGTTCTGAAAGTCTTACAATTTTGATAGTATTTTTTTTAACACTAATAAACATGAAGAAATTTTGTTAACACTAACGAGAATGAATTTTTTTATTTATAATGTTTCACATAAATAATCAAAATTAGATAAGAAAAATTCAGGAAAGGAAATGGTGCGCTCTTTTAGTACATTCGATATACAGAAGCTTTATTTGCATGAAAAATCTTTATTTTATTAAAATGAAAATGGAACAGTTTCTTTTTTTTTTACTTTCAATTGTTTCAGAAGAGTTACATATGTAGCCTATATGGTATATAATATATAAGCCAAAATGCATATAACTGCAAAAATATATAAATAGACCCAGTGGTATGCATTTATGTATATCCTTCCCCAGGAGGGCACTTTGGCACCCAGAAAAATGAGTTGAGGGTGTAAATCACCCAGTTTATGTATCATAAAAATGTAGTATTGGGCGAACTAGGTGGTTTTGACGATGGTTAGGCAGCGTCAAACAGCGCTGGACATGGATATGATTTCCCTTTTTACTGCAAGGAAATGTGAGTAAATTTTGTAGGCCAAAGAACATTTGGGATTCGTAGAGGCCAGATTAATAAAAGCGAACCTCTCACTCTTGGAATTATGGGAAACAGAATATGAAACCTATTACCATCCAAGCATGGAGAGAGAATGTTTTCTTGGCGTAATGGGAAGAAAAACAAATAAGTTTCATTCTCACCCTTCTTATAGCTCTTAAAGTTTCGAGCATGCTTTGTTAAGTTGAAAGAAAATTACTGTCACCTATAGCGTGTAATTTTTTGAATGCAAGTTCATGTTTTTCTAGATAATAAATCTCGGCCACTAATTTCTCTATGCGGGAAATCTTTCATTTTGTTACTAAAATTGAAAATGGGACAAAATTGGATTATTCTCGTAAGTTAGAATTAAATTTATTTGCTTGACAAAGTAGTGTAGCTAAGCTACATAAATAATCTAGTTATTACAAAATTAGGTTGTCATATTATTTAGTAAAATATCATGTTATTAGTAAGACTGTACTTAATTTTTTGTTCTTTTATTGTAAGATACATGAGATATTTTTTAATTATAAATATTTTAATAAACTCTTTTTAGATATTCTTCTTTAAAATTAATCTATAATGCTTCCTTAAGATTATGCCTGTATTAAGATAAATATGTCTAAATAAAAAAAATTGATTTGTGACATAAATGATCGTAAACATTTTTTAATTGACAGTATTTATAATAAACTTATGAAAGCACACTCTAACGCAATGTTCGAATTTTAGTGATATAGAGATGATGAAATTATTGTTTCTAAAGATTATTAATTTTATTTGTTAAAGGTTATTATATATTATACATTGCTCATTTTACCATATGAATGATATACATCTTTGAGAAACATACAACTAATAAAATAACCATATTACTATGATCTTCCAGAGGTATTATTTATTATCACTTGATATATAAAAACAAACTCATAAAAAAAATTTCTTAGAAAATTTTATAAATTACTTTTGCAAGAAATATAATAAAACGATACCAACCAAATAGGAACACCATTTTTTTGTACGCATAATCTGGACTCATTTATTTATTTATTTATTTATTTTGAAAAACAGAATAAAGATTTATAAATCATTATTATTAAATACAATACAGATGAAATAATCTTAAAAGTATTTTCAATTGAATTTCATTTAATAAAATACTAATGTGTTTATTGATCATAAATTTAATTTGATGCTATTAAGAGCTTATTTTTCCTACCCCCTTAATTCGAATACTATATGGCGAATATGCGCACACACACACATTCTTAGAAAGGAAACTTTCCTGGTCATTAAGTCCTTTCTATCGACTGCGTGGTTTCTCTATCACAAGAGTAATTCGACACAAAAAACAGCTTTACAGATTTTATAACCGTCTTGGCTTTCGGCCTTGAGACCAGTGATTGCAAATTCAACAACTTTTCAAATACAGACCGGCAATTCAGTAAAATTTTCATTCGAAACCACTTTATCGGTAGATTACTGGGAAATCTTTAAGAATTGTGTTAAAAATAAATATTCATAGTCTATAATTTGGAATATTTTTTTTTACGAAAACCCAAATAACTACTTATATTAATATCATTAGATATATAAAATGGATGAAATATTCTTTAAAGCATTTTCCATTAAGTTTCATTTAATAACAATCTAATATATTTATAGATCATAAATTTAATTTGATGCGTTTAACAAATCATATCTCTCTTATTTCAAATAATATTTGGCGAATATGCGCATTTTATGAAAGGAAACCTACCTGCTCATAAAATCCTTTCCGTCGACTGCTTGGTTTCACTACTTCAAGAGTGATTCGACACAAAAAACAGTTTTACAGATTTTTTAATCTCACTTTGCTTTTGGAACAACTGATTGCAAATTTATAACAATTTTTTCTGTTATCGTCAATTCGGCAAAACTTTCATTCAAAACTGATATCTTGGTAAATTACTGGGAATTCGTTTTAAGATATTAATTTAAAATTTTAAATAAAATCATAAGAATATGGACATTTCATTCGATACTTGCATACTGTAACAAAAGAAAATGAAAATAAATTTCATTCTGATTATGAATATTATATGAACAATCTGTAATAATAGTGAATAATCATGAACAATCTATAACAAATTACTAGTAATACAAATGAATAAAATCTTTCCGAATGAAAACAACTATAAAATGTATAATTAAATATGTAATCTATCGTCTTCATAATATTAAAAATAAGCACGTAAAAAACGTAACTGATCAACAATTTGGTCACCTAATTGTGAAGTAGTCATGGTCACGAACTCGAGGTCAGTATTATTTTCGTCGAGTCATTGTTTCAAGCCCTGATGCCACTAAAGACCTGACGGGTAGCAGGGCTGATGAATGGTAAATCCGTCGTGGCTCCAAATCCTCCTGTTGATATGGCTTAAAAACTTGGAAAGGGAGATCGTTGTCCTCGTCACTTGAACAAAATTCAAAATAAATTTGGGCCAGAAATAGCATTTCATGACAAATTTCTTTTTTTGTTTTGATCAATTAGTTAAATTTCTCTCATAGGTAACGTAAGTGCAGATGTCGAATATAGTATATTATATTTATGTACTAATTTACCGAATAACCAGATGAAGCTAAGCAGGATTATCGGCAACGATTTTAGGCTAAAATTTGCAATTTGCCAGCATCGCAATCGATACTTGCAACTTTGGGGCTACGAAAATAATTTAAGTAAATGTTATAGGATTACAGATCTATAGAGTTCATGGAGTTGAAAGGGGAAATTTAAAAACGAAAACATAAATCTGATAATGGAGTATGAATGACAAACGCATTTTAACTTCTACAATACAAATTAATTTTAAGATATCTGTGAAGAAACATTAAAGAAAAGGATCTTTAAACATATTTATATTAGACGTTTATCTAAAATATTTAATTTGAATTATCTACTTTTTCTTACCCTCTATGTTTATTTAATCTATTAAAATAAAGCCTTTTTGAAAAGCCTAAGAATCTGGTAAAATTATCCATAGTTTCTTATTTATATATAAAAAGCATATCTTTTATTGCAACTTGCATGCAGTGTACTTTAATATTTCTGTAATCGTAGTGAAATATTTTTAGAGTCCTCATTACATTTTTTTATTAAATTTCCTTTACTTACAGAACTTTTTCAATACCCGAAAAAAATTCAAATTACTTTTTTCTCATAAAAATATGTTTCGCATTATTATGAATATAAATATTTACTAAACGTATTCCGATTTCGAAAAATTTCAGATGCATAAAATTTGAAACATGCAACGCATAATTTTTTCTATTTTGGAAATGCTAGAACTGCTATGAAAACAAAAACTAACTTTACCTTGATGCATGACACGATATTTTTTGCCATATTAAAATCAAATTTAAAATTTTAACCAAATTATCCCCTTATACACCTTAGCGTCCTTTAGCATCTTATCAAGTGGTTTTTGTATTCGATAATGTATCTCTTTCCACTTTTTAGAATTGTTTTGAATAAATTACTAAGTACATTTCCAAATTAATTCTTTCAGCGATAAATATCCTCAAAATTGTACATAAATCTTCTTAAAAGATTCACAAAACTTTTTCACACTCACATTTAAAATTCTTCAAAATCATCCGTAGAACTCCAAAGTAGTATAATTTCTTTTCTTAATTTTAAGTAAATTTGAAGTCTCAAATGTTACTTCTGTATTTAAACATTTCTTAATTCATAAGAAATATACAGTAAAGAAAAATTTTACAGCGCTTCTTAGCAGAGAAAAAAATATTCACTTACTTTACTCCGACAAATTTTCTATTTTTCTAGGAATGAATGTTTCGAGGGAATGATTTATTTCGTATTTTGGTATTACGTACGTTTTCGGTAGAAAATGAATTCTTTAAAAAGAGGAAAAAAATGTGATAATCTTTTCCAGTATTCGTTCTTACTTTAAGAAAAAAAAAACAAAATGATACACCAGTAATTGAGGTCTTCATCCTAAGCCTTAAATAATAAATAAAACAATTCATAAATTGCTTTTATCGTTACCCCTGCAGTGACAAAAACCACTGTTAATTAAAAGCAGAAGCAACTCGCACCGTTGCTTTAATGAATAAGTAAATAGCAAAAACTGCCTTACTGACTACCATTTCGTTACAACGACATTGCTGGCTGAATTTTTAAATATTTTGTGCTAATCATTTTTGTCTCTTTTCATACGCTACTGGAGATGAGTTAACATGCGATCTCTGAATATTACGGTATGTCTCTCAGAATCCCATCATTCTTGGGTTTTAATTATTCCTTCAATTTTTACGCGTTATTTTTTTTATTTCCAATTGTTAAGTCAATGCGCTCTCGCATCTTAGATTCTGATAATTACGTTTTTCTGGAGGATTTTCTTAATGCATGTTGATTTCGATGCAATGGATGTATCAAAACAAATTCGACTGTGAAATGAAGCAGTCGACAATTATCTATTAACATTTTTTAAAGCTTTTCAGGCTTCATATATCACGAAACCTGTTCTACCGTTTGTGTTTCCTGCTTTGTTTTTTTGAGGAAAAAAAATTTTTTTAATAAAAATTTCTCTATATGCTGCTCTGTATATATATTTAAAAATTTAGAATAGAACTAAAGCTAACTGAAATGTATGTGTTGCTCACTATTATCTTTGTATAATTGACTTTTATTTTTATTTTCTAAAAGAGAATAATGGAATATTTAATTTTTACACAACACTTTTATAATCCTTATACATACTGTCTACTTTTTTAAATATACTCTCTTCGTTGTTTATGTAAAAAAAAGCTTTAAATTTTATTAAAATAACATTTAATACTTTTGACTCTACTTTCAATTTACTGTTCAGTCATGAGCCTTTAAATTTCTTATTAATTTTGCTGTATTATGCATATGTAATTAAATTTCTTTTTTGCACGATACTTTATATTTTTTGCATAAAATTTAATCTTCTTATAGTTATCAGAGAATATTCAACCAAAAATTTATGTAATTGTTTTCTCTTTTACAAAATTAACTATTGAAACTTTGTAATGGCTTTCAATCAAAATTCTTCGTTAAAATTTAATTTTATAGCTACTCGAATTACAAGAATTTACTTCCAGTAATAGATTAAATTGTAAAGTGGAATAGGAATTATCTCTTAGAAAATCTGAATAAAAGTATCTTAATATATATGATTTTATTGAATTAACATATCTGAATTTTGATTAAGCTTTAACAAGTAACCAATCTTTAGATTACCAAGTGTAACATTATTGTGTGACATAATATAAAATTTAAGGTCATTGCTACAAATTATGTGGAACAATACAACATCCCTCTAATTTTTACAAGAAAAAAAAATTTAGTGTCTTTTTTTTTATTTTTTTATTTTGGAATTGGAAAATAAAGTCAAATATAATTAAAACATAGATTAGTTATATATATATATATATATATATATAGTTTAATTTTGACTTTACTTTTTCGACAAAATTAGAAAACCCAAAGAATTTTAACCTACACCAGTTACTCTAAGATATTTTTAACATTAGAAACAGAAATATTAATCAAATCTTTCTTGAAATGAAAGATTTGAAAATATTAATTAAAAATAATTTCGCATTCCATCATGTTGGTTTTTTCCATTTTAGTAATTAAAATCAAATGCTCTAAAATAACAGTTTTATTATTAAATTATTAAAATTATTTAAACTCTTTGCAATAGCATATTATTTTCTAATTTTGTAATCTTTAAAACTAATCTCTTTTCTTAACTGATTTTTTAAAAACATTTAAGCATGCATCACTCAAAAACAAATTTCTAACTTTAGTTTAGTAATAAAAACATTCATCAATTATTTCATTATTCTTAGTTCATCATGCTATTCATAAATAAGAAAAATTATTCTTTTATCTTTTCAACAATTCCGAATCAACTTCTCTTCCTGAAATATACCCGCAAAAATAAAAGAATTCTTTGAAAATTCTCTCTTTGCCATTGAATGTTTGTTTCTTCTTTTGGTGCCGTTATCTTAAATTCCCCCTAGGAGGGAGCAATCCCCTTCTTGCATCAGAACTAATGAGCCGAACACGATTCCATACTTGAGGTCAGGATCTCAGCATGCGCCGATTACCGGACGCCGTTCAGGCCCGGCCCACTCAGAGCTTGTCCCACTGGACACAGCCATGACAATGCCAGGAAAGGCATTTATGTGCCAAGATTTGGCGACGTTATTGCCGGTTCTTTTTTCACCCTTTCCTTTATTCAGTCGTACTGTTCACATTATATGATGTAAAAATAAACACCAAACAATGCAAGCGTTGTAAGTTACATATTATTTGAAATGGTTTGCAATAACATATTTATTGAAATGTTTTTAACTACTTGCATTCAGTTTAAAATGTTTTAACATAATATAATTTAACAAGCAGAAAAATTAAGATAATCAGCAATTTTATTTAAGTTTGTCTTTATAAATAATTTCCAAAAATAAAATAATAAAGTTATAGTAACCAATAACTATAAGTATAATAGTTATAATAAATTTATAGCTTAAAAGTTTAAGCATAATATTCTAACATGCATACACACAAACACACACACACACACATATATATATATATATATATATATATATATATATATATATATATATATATATATATATATATATATATATATATATATATATATATATATATATATATATATATATATTATAGTTTAATAAGGATAATAATAAGTATAATAGTTACAAATAATTTTAATAATGATAACTAGTTAATGTTTTAACTTTGAATTATTTGTAGGATTTATTAAATACTAGGAGAAACTCGTGAAGTACGGATTTAATAAGTTTATGATGCTATTTGTTATTGTTTACAGTAACAAAGTTTCAAATAATTTTGTAATTATTTAAAAAAATTTAAAAAGTAGAATACTCAAATTTAAAAAAACTAGAGAAATATAACAGGTTAATATTTTTTTATTATTTTTTACAGAAATAATATTATTATATGTATGATGTGTAAAATAAATTTAAACTTGAAATTAAAGCCCAAATGTTAAATAGAGTATAATGAATTCGAGAATATTTTCTACAGAAAAATTTCAGGAGAAATAAAACATCTCGTTAAATGAGCCATGAGTTTCTCAAATTGAGGAAAAAAACTTTTTTCTTCAACGAATTTATTAAAGAAATTTTATTCATCTTACCTTTATATTCATATATTATATTTAAATACACACTTTTTCCAACAGAAAAACTAACATGAGCATTAAATTGATTAATGAGCATTTATAATTTAAGCATATTTATTTATTTTTGATAAATATTTTTAAGGCTCTAATTGTAAAGACATTAGTTTAATTATTAATCTGAAATTAATAGAAAAATATTACTTCAGTGTTGCAACTATAACATTGCTTAGGCTACATACATATTTCGAAATGATGGAATATTGTAATTGTCAGTAAAAAGCTACTAAATAATTTCACTGTTATTATAAAAGGTCAGTCCTTAATAAAAACGTACAAATATTTTATATATATATATATGTACATATATACTCATCCTCAGCTCATATTTCTTAGTACTTAATCTGTCTTTTATATGGATAAATAATGTGACCTTAAAACCACATAACAACACTTTTAGTTTATTATTAAATAATGGATAGTTTTCAGTAAAACATTGAATTAATGCTGATAAGTTGGAAAAGATTTCATTTAAGTTATTTCAGATTCTTGAAAACTTTTCAGTTGTAGGTTACAAATATATATAGTCTTTTTTCTTTTTCAAAACGTAAACAAACTGTACTTGAATTATTAAAGAAAGCAAGTAAAAATATAAAATATTTCACCTTCATTAAATTCAAAAAAGAATATTTTTGTAACTTATATATATATATATATATATATATATATATATATATATATATATATATATGTAAAGAAATTAAGATATTTTCTGTGCTTCACTTCCTTAAAGAATAATTAAAATCTTTATGAGCATAAAGCTTATTTCAGAAATTCAATTTTTTAAAGATTTCTAATATTCCGCGAGCAATATTTTAGATTCACTGTAAAAACTATAAACACAATACATTTTATATTTGTAATTTTTCTAGTTTAAAACATATCCACCTCTCTTATATCAAAAATAACCTCGAAATCAAAATTTATTCGTGAAAGAACCTGACATCTTGGCGATTGTTGGCAAGGTTCCGTGGAGGAGAAATTCCAAATATCCAGTAACCTCCTGAGATGTCCTGTTGGTGAAGCAATGGGGCGTGGACTGTCAAGTCCGCCAGTTGGACCTCCTGCTTCATGTGACCCCGGGGGTCACTTCTAGCGACCCGCGACAGATGAGGCGAAAGAATCCGCTGAAACCACAGCGTAAGACTCATTCCTTGCGGTTGACTGTTGGAATGAATCGAAACGGTGACATGAGATTAAGAATAGTATTATACCGAGATAATTACAACGCATGAATAAAATGATGCCTCCAGCGAATCTCATTCGATGTGAGATTATATCATTTTATCTCTGAAATATTTGAGTATCATCGGGAAATTGGCAGGGAGACAGTGCTAGGCAATGACGCAATAATTTATTAGGATCCACTAATTTTGTCATTGTGCCGCTTTTAATGATTATAATGTCTGATTAGCTTTCATAAGTACGCTTTTCACTGATATTTTGGCATATTCAGTGAGATATTTCTAGAGTAGATTCTATCTCATTTGATTACATATAGATTGCTACTACAAATAAAGCCCATTTATCAGAAAGTCAACGATTTTGATGAGTTTAGAGTGCATGGTGCCGATAAATGTAAGAGATTATTTAATATTTTAAGTCATTTAAATATCAAGTGAAAATATCATGGAGAAAGAGGTGCTATTATAATAAAAAATGAACAAAATTATTTTAAATTGTTGTTCCTTGACAAGACATTGTTGTTCCTTGATCTATATTTATATATTTCTTTAAGCAAAATTTTTTTTTCATTCTCTGAATATTGCAACTTTTTTTTTAAATTCGAAATTTCTTTTACTCTATGTCTTTAAGTATCTTTATTTCATCCATAGAAAGCAGCTAGTCATTTCAGTTTAAAAACAATTAATGCTGAACTTACTATAAATTTTTAATTTATGGGGAAATTTAATTTTAGTTATTGCATATTTTAAAACTTTTCATAGTTTAAATGGCATAACTAATTTAGAAATAATCCCATCTTCATATCGATCCGGGGAAACAATTTAATAAAAAAAAACAAAGAATATTCTGTCTAATATAACTTAAACAATTTTTCCTCTTTCTGAATCTGTTAGTTTTACAATCAATTATAATTTAAAATAAAGTTTCAAACTAATTCAGGATTTGAAAAATGAGCATATGTATAAAGTATTTATCTTTTATTATAAACCCTAACGAAACTCAATTCATTAGAAGAAATTACCTCTTTTACTGTGTAGCGTTTATAAATTGTTTCTTGCTATTTACTTAACTTTTCAGTTAGATAATAACGGCAGTACATGACTAAAAACAAAATGCAAATACTAAAATATATAAGGAAAAATAATTCTAAGTAAACATATCATAATTCATGGAAACATTTGACCTCGTTATCTTATTTAATTTGAAGAATCTTTATTATTATTTACAAAAATATTAAAATAGGATATTTAAACTATTTAATTCGGGAATATGTTTGTATGGAATACAGATTAATTAATATTTCTAATTATCTGTAGTAAGTAAAAATTAATTATTTGTATTTTGTGTTTGATGTAACTTAATGAAAATATTACACAAAGAAAGTAAGACTTGCTACATTATCTGAGGTTTGAGTAAATACTCTTAATTCCTTTAAAAAATATGTCTTATGTAAGAATCTGTTTTGCCGAAAAAAGAACAGAAAATTTCTATACACAATTTGTTTTTTCAAATGCCTCAGTTTTGGAATTTCAAAATTTTAACAAAAAACTCACTGTGATTAAAAATTTACCAACATTCGTCAAAAGTTTTTTTTGAAGGAAACGGAAAATTCGTTGTTCATTTTACTTGTTTTCATATTCATTCATTTCAGGGAAAACTCAGCACAAGGCTGAAAATTAATCTGCTTCCGTCATCATTCAGAAAATTAAACCCTATTTTAATTAAATTAATCCACGCATAAGACCAACATCAATTCCGAAATAACGTCTTCCCATATCTATAACACGGCTTTTGTCCTGATATAATGATTAACCAAATCAACAGCATCAACACAAACTTTTTTTCTCCTGTACTACATAAAGCATTCATAATTTGATTAGAATTTTTGAAGGGTCCCTGTAGCTTCTCAATACTCTCTCTTCTTCCCTCTATGCAGAAAAAAATATAAAAAATGAGAAAGGAAGTCAAAATGGAAAATCTAAAACCTCTCATCCCCACTAATAATCTTCTTTGGCGTTAATAATAAAAATCCTCTCTTGAATATAAATAAAAGAAAATTATTTTTCCTCATCTTCACTCGAGTGAGGCCCAACCTAGTCATGGTTGCCCCCCCTGCTCCATATGCTAGCTGCCTACTTCTCTACCCTGTCTGTCTACCAGTGTACATAGCATGAATATTTGAGATGCGTTTACTGGAGACGCACAAAATGATATATTGATTCTTGTTCGTGGTTTATCTGATAACACGCGGTTGCGGTACAGTATGCTGTTGTAATGCGGGGAGCTGCACCCTCAACCCCCTTTTATTTCTCCTTGGAGTGCTGAAAGCACTATCGACAGCTATTGCGTAATCGAAGGCATCAAATTTCCTGAAAGCTACATCGCAGCTCATATTGGAGGTGTACCTCTTTATAAAACTTATAATCATTTTACTTAACCTTCAACTTATTAATTGATACATTCATTTATATTTAATTAATTCAATATTTATTATTATTTTTAAATATTAATGTGGCAATAAAAGAGATTTGATCATTTACATGCTCATTCATTGTCGTTTGATATAAACCATTATTTGAAGTCTCCTGAGTTTTTCTATCTCATGAATGACTTGGAATTGTGATTATTAGGATTAATTATACGGTAAATGTAATAATATGATTGATTATGCTGGTTAAGTTAAAGTCTCTCTCTCTGTGTGTGTGTGTGTGTGTGTGAGTGAATGTCGCAAAAAGAGAGAGAGGGAGG
>BMAW01080882.1:1443773-1480935 GCA_019974015.1 Nephila pilipes
ATTCTATATGAGTGTGTGTGTGTGTGTGTGTGTGTGTCATGGCCTAAGAAGTCACATTAGGTGGCATCCATCTCTATTTCTATAGCCTTATTGCTTTTATTATGTATTTGAGTAAATAGTGGAGCAAAATATTTGAGAAATTATAGTTTCCACGAAGCACTGAAGTGTATATACTATATATTTAATATCTAAATTTTAATTTTAATTGTGTGATGACCTGACATAAAGGGGATTTTAATTAATATCAGTGATATCATAAATTATTCAAGAAAGCTTAAATTCGTGTACTGCCTTCTCTTAGAAAGTTTTTAGTGAAATAAATTAATCATTTCTATAAGAAAATTGAATAAAAAAAGTATTAGCATTTCCCACAGAATAGCGTTGTAAATACTAAGATTTAATAATTAAATTAATCTAATGAAAAAGTACGTAATATTCTCAAGCAACATAGATAACTTTAGATTAATTTTTACATTAAAAAATACTTTTGGTTACATAATCAGTGCAATATCTTTCACATATTCATATTATCATGAATCAGAATTATGTATATTCCAATTAGAATTATTAAAATCATTGTTAATATATTTCTCAATCTGTCTTTGAAAATTTAACCTATCGTGTAGAATACAAATTAATAGAAACCGAAAAAATTAATAAATTCATCAAATAATGCAGTTGTTTTGACTTTAGGGATAAATTAATTTTGTTTTACCATACTTTATAATTAACAATATGTTTTACATTTACGAGAAAAATATTAAATAGCACAAAACTCAGCATATTTCAATTATCTACCTATATAAAGTAAAGAATTTTAAAAATATCGGAACAGAAAAAAATTAAAGAGTCTTTAGTATTATTCATGTTATATTAAATTTTTGTAACCCAATTTTTTTTATAAACTGATGTATTATAAACTAATTTTTCTTATACTTCTGATTAAAGTAACATTTTTTATTTGAAGTTTAAAATTAATTTTCCGGCGCAAATTATTCTGTAGCATATAACCATTACCCATTTCGTCTTGAACCTACTCATTTCTAACTAAGTTACTTACCCAAAGATTAGTTACTATCAACTTCAAAACAACATCTACTTAACTTCTTAATCTTCGTGACTCAGCTTTTAATCCTCATTAGTGCACTTGCTTCGTTACATTGTTTAAGTTAAGAAGACATGAAAGAGAATTTGAGATAATATTGATTAGAAACTTTATAAAGTTTCTTGAATGTAAGCGAAAATATTAGTTTTATTAAGAATATGCAAATTTAGATTTGTAATTCTAATTCTTAAAAGTCAACAAAATTTGTCAGTTGATTATAGATTATACTAGAACTAAATTTAAAGCAGAAAAAATAACATACTATTTTCATATGTTTAAAACTTTTAAATACAGAACAAACAAAATCGTGAAAATTAAGCAGTAGAAAGATAAAAGCTTTAAGTAAATATTATTATGAACCCCACTGCAAGCAGTCACTGATCATTGTGTCAAATGATTATTGATTTACTTCAATGGTACAAAAGAGAACTCTAAAATTGTTTAAAAATACACAAACTAAAATAAGTGCTTAAATTACATTAATATGTACACATTTAGTCACATTGAATTCCTACAAAATCAGTAATGTAATATTACAGATTGCTATTCGTATGCTTTAGGGAAAATAACTTTTATTTCACCAAAATTTATTTCATGAAATAGATTAAACAAACCCATTTTCAGGCAAGAATTTTTTGGTCACTGTACAGGATTAGAAAAAGTAAAAAATCTTCTCAGCAGGACAATATAGATTTATATCTGATAAAATTATTAATGCAGTAAGTAATATGGATTTACGAGATGTAGCTATTAAATATCGAGATTGACACTGTGAAACATTTTATTTTGAGGTCATACACACTTATTATCACCTTCAATATACACTTCTCCTCTATCTCTATAATGCTTCATGCGAATCTTCCACTTTTCGAAACAATGTTGGGAGTCTTTTATCAGCCCTTTTAGGACACGTGCCACTTTCTCTTTCACATCTTCAACGACTCAAATCTTGTTCCTTTTAAAGCATATTTCACCTTAGGAAACATATGGAAGTCACATGACTCAAAATCCGGCGAATAAGGTGGATGATCTAACACTGGCTTGCTGTACAAGGCTAGAAATCTCTCAACAAACAATGCAGAAAGATCCGGCGCATTGTCTTGGGGGACAAATTTGTCTTATGGATTCTTTGACAATTCCTATAGTCTCAGAAATGGTATGATTTCTTAACCGGAGGTCAGGTCGAACCAGATTACCTATATTTTCGAAAGCGTCATCCGTTTTTGACGCGGGAAGGCGATTCGGATGTGAATCCTCTTCAGCGTCTTCTCAATCATCTTTAAAACGATTAAACCACTCAAAAACACGTCCACGTGATAAATATTCATTGACTTACACTTATTTTAATAAATTATAAGTTTCAGTAGCATTTGTCAAGTTTCATGTGAAATTTTACAACAATTCGTTGATCGCTTGTTATTTTTCTGGCGAAACACGAAAACAATTCTAATGGGAACGAAAGCTATGGCTATACGGATTTGCTTACAGAAGCGAGAGGTACTGCATTCGAAAGAGAATGCTTCACTCTAAACAACTGTCAGTCGCTGGAGTTTGGGGCATGAATACTTCATGCAGAATCTCAGTCTCGTTGCTTAGTAGCCACACCTAATATTTTGGGAAAATATCTTTTCTTTAAGCTTTCTTGGTTTCCTATGAGAGATTTTAGTAATATATTTTCAGGTAGAAAATTTTTCGATATTCTTACATAATCAGGATATTATAATTCCTCTATCTATTAATTATAAAGTGGACTTAAAATTCAGAAATGTCCGACAACTATACAAAGTCTTACTTCATATGAAAAGAAAAAAAATCCATTCAGCATTACAGTAGTCTGTATTCTATGAAATAAGTAATACAATAAATGGTCATAGATAGAAATGGATATATTTTTGGATAAATATATTTTTTTCAGTCTCTCTTAGTCATTCTCGTTACACATTTTCAGGTAGAAAAATGCTTCAATATTTATAAAAATTCAGGATATTATAATAATTATATTTATTAATTATACTCTAAGATTAAAAATAAGAAATTTTTCACTCTTATACAGTATTTTACTTTATTATGAAAAATAAAAAATTCATTAAGTACCACAATATTGGAAGTGAAATATGGAAAATATTTTTTTCTTGGAAAATGGATTGATTGGAGCATTGTAATAAAATAGACTGTTCTCTGTTATAGAGTATATTCAGAATATAATATTGAGGCTAAGGATCTTTTCTCTTTCTCTCTCTCTCTGAAAAAGTTTTTAAAATTTAGTTCCAATTCTTAGAAATTAGATCACCAACTACAGGTAAAGATAAGCTTAAGGTATAAAAATAACTCGGATGAAAATTTTAATTAAATTTTCATCCGAATGGATCAAAAATATGTGAAAGTCTCTCTTACCTTCAAAAAAACTCAACTCCTCTTTGAATCGATAGCTAAATTTATTGTGATACTTCTCTATTAAAAAATATACCTTAAAGTAAAATTTTCTGATTTTTCCATTATACCCAAAGTTGATTTTTTCTTCCTTTTAAATCTAACCGAAATGGAAGCAAACGCATAAAATGGAGAAAGTAAAACCACTTTACTGATATCTATTTTTCGAAAATTTGATATCCGTTAAACCTCATTCCTCCATGGATTCAGAGAAGCAAGTGAATCAACAATATTTCACCATTTCAACGAATATGTTAGGAACAGATCTTCGGGATTATGATTCCCAATGTTGCTGTCATAAGACAAAAGCAATCTCCTTCTAGTGATATATTCGCCTATGACCGCTGTATATCTACAATTTATCGATGTTATCACACTCCCTCATTGATTTACAACCACAATAAACGAAAAGTTATCTGAAGATGATAGTGGCACCATAGAATCGGCTGCGTTCAATCTCAACAGTTTCATTTATTTATTTCTTAGAGAGCGAAAAAGTCGGGGGGTCAAATCTCTTATGAAGAGAAAAGACGTTGCATTTATATTTTGTTTTCTGTCTCGTATTACTGAAAGGATCTAAATGATAATTGATCTATATAGAAAGTGAAGAAGAAATCCATTAAGTATCGCCATTATTCAACAAAATCTGGCTTGGCAGTAAAGTAAAATGATAAAAAAAATTATATACGTAATAAACAAAAGCGTCAGTTCTGTCAACTACGAGGTAAATGAGGTAAAAGTTTAAAATTGCTTTTGAAAAAACAATGAGTTTGTTTAATGAAATCTTTATTTTTACGAAGTTAAGATTTAGAATTTGTGACTATATGCTTAATTTTAAAGTGTTTTGAAAATCGTAAATATAAATTTTAAGCAATTTAGATGCAAAATTTTATTTAATTGTAGAATAAGGTAAATGACATAAAACATTGTAATATATATTCAGAATTTTTTTTCCAAATATTTAAAAAAAATAACTAATATAATTCCTATTTATTAAGCAACGATATTATTTAATACATTATTAATAATAAAGTCATTTACAATAACCTTATTAGGAATAAAAATTTTATTTATATTAATAATTATATTTATAAGAAGCTAAAATAATATATTTCCGAAACTATCTATGACGCCGAGTTAAATTTCTGAAAATAAAATTACTCACTTCAGAAAGTAATACTTTCATAGACATTCTTTCTAAAGTAAAAGTAATGTATAGTTTTATTTTTAGAATAATGGAAAAACTCTATCATATTTATTTAGTCAATTCTTAGGATGAATCTTTGTAATATTATTTCATTGTTTCTCCCATTAACGTAAAAAGGATTTTTCTTCGTAAATATAGATACATTTCATCACCTTTTTATATATATTGAAGTAGAGTGATAAAAATGTGATACATACTTAAAAATATTTTAAATCTGTTTTTAGCTTCCTAGATGGCGTTGAGAGAATGGAGAGGAAGTAATATTATTCCTACACACACACACACACACACACACACACACATATATATATATATATATAAAGAATTCTTATACAGTAATAGAATATATACAGAGCTTTTCTTTTATAAAGCATTCAAAAAACAAAAATCTTCAAAACTTTTTCAAGAAACTTTCACCTGAGCTTCTCTTTTACTACTATACTACGAAAAACTTGATACTGTTTTTAAACTTTTTAAAGAATCATTTACCTCCAAACTGAGAGAAGTGCAACGTTCACCAAAACACACGGTGCCTTTATATTTATACGCAAAAGTACAAGGAGCCTCAAGTTCGAGAAATATTTCAAACTAAAACCTATCAACATGGTTCCCGAACTGAACAGATGAAGAAATTAATAATAGATGTTGCCAAGCAGGGAATTCGATCTCTCTGGGCTCTTGAGACTAGACCAATCTCTTTTCCGGAACAATATAGCTGCTTAGAACAGGCCCGGGAGATGTAATCTTGTTGGCTATCACCTTCTGAACCGCGAATAAAAAAGTCCTCCAAACCAAGTTTTTACTTGTAACAATGCACTGGTTTGAAATTCGATGGAACCAGTTTAAGGTATTGATGGCGACATTTTGTTCTAAGACATCTTGCTTACTTTACTTTTTTTCAGGGTATGAATGTTGAGGGCAGTTGTTAAAGCCTCTGATGATGTGTTCAAATATTCATATTTTTGTATGGAGATGGGGAAACTTCAGACTTACCTTTTTCCTCAGGAAAATCGAATATAAAAATAATTCTGAGGATGTCATTTGCCGTTTTTATACGTTTTTGTTTAAAAATACCATCAGTATTTTTATTTTCCTTGTTTACAGTCTCGTAGAAAAGAAAGGTGCAGAATTGTAAAACGAAAAAGAAATCAAATAACGGAAGTTAAGTTAGGTTAAGGTAAGGTTCCTCATTTTTGTTTAAAATTTGTAAAAATTGAGATATAGTTTCTAACTATAATTCTAAAAACCAATACTGTATTTTTTAACTTTAAAATGCATTATTTTCTTAATTTTATTTCTTCAAATTTAATTCAACGATGTAAAGAGTTTCAGATTGATTGATTCAAAATGATATTTCTGTATTGAATCATTATCAATGAATATAAAAATGGGTACTTTATAAATTTAATAACAACTAATTTTTTTCATAAAACCCTACTTAATTTAAACTTTAGCTATTTCAATTGTTTTTCTCTTATCTCTCTTCGCCTCATACTCGGAGTATAAACGCTATTCAAAATCATCTAAACTCCCTAAGTTCTCATTTTCATAAATTAAAGTCAGATTATCTTACATTAGTACAAACTTAATTATCTAATGCGGAATATGATAGTCACTAACATTAATAAAATGACATTAAAATTTATTACCGTTTTTAAGCAGTGGTAATACTCATTTTAATTTTATGAGATAATATCAAACAACTTATCAGAATACAAGAAAGGAATAAATATTTTTTAATTAAATATGAGATGGTATATTCATTTTTATTATGTAACTTCAAACGAATGCAATTTCTTGCAAATATATCAACACATACCATTCAGTCTCTTCGGTTACTGACCTCACCTATACTAGATTTTACTTAGTTAATTTCCCTATTCGTTAAAGCTATTGAGTCTGTTACGATTAATAATCTTTTACTCCCCTAATAGAACACATCTGCGCTATCTCCGATACCAAGTAAGCTTTCGTCGATCAAAGCTCACTAAAGGAGTAGTTAAATCCAGAGCTTGTGAAACTCGATCTCTGTGATGGTTTCAGAATTAACCCAGAGCAAAGTGACCCAATCTCTAACACTGAAGCAGCTTACTCCGATAGCGATCTTCCTTTAAGCTCTAGCACTTCACATACTTTATTACCCACACCAATCGATTACAATCAATTGTCGATTTATGCCCTGAGCCACAGATTTGTTGCAAATGTGAATTCCTTTGCAATTTGAGCCCTAATTATCCTGCAAAAGAATTCGGGGTGGTCACTGCTTGATGCACTATTCGATGAAACAGTAAACGGCTGGCATTACATTCAACGTAATGATGGAACTCGTTCCCTGTTGAATCTAGGTATCAAGCATTGATTATTGTCTCTACTGTACATAATCGAGAGCATTAATCTTGTACACTAGAGCATGGTGGGTCTGTAATTCCCCATCCCACTGAGCATAGTCCCTGCGCATGTTTTCCGTATCTGAGAGTGGCTACCGCGTGAATTAATCTGCAATAATTGTGAAGCGAATCGCATTGGGAAATCTGTAATTTCAATTGTCCGTGAGGTGTATTGCATAGTCATTTTCCCCTTCGATCGTCTAAATATGAATAGCCAGCGAGCACACAGTTGCTATAAACAAGGCGTGTTAGTGAGCCTTAGAACGTGTGCAGTTGTTCGAATTGTTCCAACGTCATGAGCTTAGCTCTAATTTAGAATATTGAATTGTCAAAGGATATTTGTAAAGAAGCAGGAAATATAAGCAGTGCCTTAATGTTTCAGAAGTAATGTAAAATTGAGAATAATGTTGTCTTAATAGTTTTAAATTGTCTGCAATGAAATACATAGTGATGTGATTGGGATTGTTTCTTAACGTTGTAATGAGTAGTTGGCTGTTGGCGATAGACCTGGTAACGTTAAACCTCGGTTAAGTGACGAGGACGACACCTGAGGTGGCACCTCCCTCTCCAAACTTCCACGCCCCATCAATAGGAGGACATGAGGCCTTGACCAGATTTAATGTGTATCAGCCCTCTACACAGCCGCCTTTAGTGGACTCGATAAAAACAATGACTGCCGCGGGTCTGCGACCACGGTTTCTAAGCTACCGCGATCACAATGAAATATGTAATATTTCTAGTCAGTTGGGCTTTCAGAAAATGCTTCGTGAAACAGCACACTATTTAATTACTGAGGTGTCTTTGCAAAATCATTTTAAAGAAGTAAAATTAGAATAAACATTATTCCGCTGAAATATTTTAATAGTCCTAAATATCACTATAAAATTATTTTGCTAATTATGTACTAAACATACATAAAAAAATATTTCGGAATAATTATAAAATATTTTAGCGGTGTTAACAAATTTCTAATGTAAACATTTAAATAAAATCATACTGCTTCATTAGATATGTAATTCGCTTTGATATCCAGTTATATTGTAAAAGTTTAGTGTAATTCAAATATTAACTATATACATATCAAGATTGCCTGATTTTCTTTCCCCTAAGATTGCAACAGAAATTTGAAAGAAAAAATAATTTAACCAGAATATATATAAATGTTTAAATAAACCAAAATGTATGAAAAATACCTAAGCTATATCTCTCATTTCATTTTTTAAGTTCTAATTATTATTATTATTTCATTTTAAAGACACGCTGAGAATGAAATACAGAACTAAAACAACTGTTAAATAAATGAGCTGCAAAAATTTTATATTGCATTTAAAATCTTCTGAAGCTTAAATCAATTGTGTTTTCTTCGATTTTCTTCGCATATAAACTTAGATAAATGTACTTAAAGGTTTTTTTTAAAATAAAATGGTTTTTATCGAAATACTCAGAAATAATTCTACTCTATTTTATATTCTTTTTCTAATAGGAACTCATCCGAAATTTAAATCCTTTGAAAATTTATATAGCGCCGTGCATGATATATTTATCTTAATAATATCATCAAAAGAAGAAAAGAAATCAAAACTCATGAATAAATTGCCATCTCATCAAGCCTCCATTAGCTGTTTTACTTCCAAAGATAAAGGCGTGGTTAATACATTTTAGAATTCAGTGTCGAAATGAGTTTTTGTGATTCCTTACATTTGTTTTTACGAATGGGTTGGGCAGAGCATTAATACTTTATTAGATATTGAGATTTAAATATAGCAGAAAAAGTAATGACTCTTTTTGATTTGAAAATCCACATATAGCTTAAGGTGCTTTCTTTTGTATTTCAAATGGTATAAATTGTGACATTTGTTATTTTTACTTATTGCTTTTATATGTGTGTACATACAACAGATTAATAACAAAATCAATCACTTTTCTGTGAAAAAAAGCACCACCCTTATAGAGCCCGTGCGAATGTTTTCCGAGACTGTTTAATACCCTCTTTTTTTTCTAGAACAATCTAAAAATACTCAAAAAAAAGGATCGTGACTTTCTAGCCTTTAAAAAACAGATTAATAATTAAACAAGCATGTCTGGCTGTTTAATTCTGAATTTATGCATTCAAAGTGAGTAGCTAAAAACATACAGAACAACTCATATTAAAAAGTATATCAAAAAAGTTTTCTACATTAACACGGAATCTACAAACACATCTGTCTATTTCCAAATATCAAGTAGGGTACTTTTTCCTCTAATAAGGAGATAAATATTCAGAAATGTTTCTAATTTAGCCTTCCAAAATATTCTGAGTATTTAAGGAGTTTAAACGCATTTTGTAAGAAAGTTGAAAAAAATAGCTATTTTTTTTTCTTATCTAGAAATACAATAGGCAACTAAGTATAATAATATTGTCTATTAAATTTACAGAAAAAGGTATTTTTCTCTATATTGTTTTAAAATAATGAAGGAAAAGTACATTGTGCAAAAAATAATATCAAGCATAACAGAATTGAGCTTTTAAAAAACATTACTAGAAGAAATTTAAAAATTACTTTAGTTTTTATCAACTTAACTAGAGTTAGGTATCTATAACTAAAACAACACTCAGAAATTTATAAAATATCAAAAATTGCAATTCTGTTCCATTAATGTTTATAAATATTAAATATAATCCGAACTATTAAAAGTTTTCTCATTTGGATGCGTTAAATACTTAAAGAGAAAAGGAATTTGCTACCCAGTTTTTTTCAAGTTTTCTTTTAATTTCCATTATAAAATATGCATTAAGACTTCTAAAGATATTTCTATATATACAAATACAGATATATATTATTCATTCTTATTTAAGTTAAACTTTAACTATGCATTGTTTTGAAAATGATGAATCACATTAATTAACTTGTCAATAGGGTTATTCTCTGTTAACGTGAAATAAATCACTTCATCGCGTGTGATCGTCTGAAAGTGTTGTCCGCAGATTCAGGATAACACTATCAGAAATTATAATGAATGTACAGGTATAAAACGATTTATCGGACAAACAATAAGAACTGGGAGATTTAAGAAGTTTAATATATAAATATATATGTCTTTTAAAACATTCTTCGAAATATTTGATTCAATATAATGATCGAAAAATTCTTCTTAAAAAGGAAAATTTTGATGCTCGCAATTTCAGTCACTTTGTACAATTTAAGAGTTCAATTTCACGTGATTTGAATATTTATCTCTCTAAATTTTCAATTCGCCATATTTTTCGAAAGCAAAATAGAAAAACTAAAACAATGATTTATATCCTTTGAAGAAATGGGTGCAAAGAATTACATTCAGCTTTCCTGAGCAATATGATTAAACTAAAATCAGTTTTGAAATAGAAGAGAAAAAAACAATTTTTTATTTAGTTTTCAGATTAGTGATACATTCATTCCACGAAGCAACTGAAAGAATAATTGCTTATATTCAACAGCAATACTTTCCTCAATATTTTCAATGGTTTAAAAAACTACATAAGAAATAATCCAATTTTCATTTTTTTTTTTTTTTTTTAGAAACAGATTGCTTGATTTGCTTTTATCTATACTATAGTTTTAAAATAAATATTTATCAAGCAATCTGTTTCTATCTTAATATTTTTAATTTTTTAAATATTTTATCCTTTATTTTTACTGTACAAAATGTCTTAAAACTCGGCTCTTTATCGGAAAATAATACATGAGAAATATGTTTTCAGTCACACACACACAAGGACACTTCTATATATAATTTAAAAACAATCGCTTACAATATTCAAGTTTATACTATTTCCAAATATTTTCCACGCAAAAAAGATAATATTTAGTAAAGGAATACATGTAAACAGATTTACTCTATTTTAAAAACATGGGCTGAAAATAAATCGTTAGAATAAACAAACTTTTATTTTTGCTCCCAATTTTAAGAAACAGAGTCGCGAATTGGAAAAGACAAGTCAATTTGAAAAAAATAATATCAAAATCTCAAATATTCTGCTTGCTTTCTAGACCGAAAATAAAAACCATTTTCTGCACATTGTTTGAGCTTTCACTATTTGGAACAAGGGGATTTTAAATGAGATCTAATACTTGCTATCCTTTTTTCTGATTATTATTATTATTCCTTTTTTTAAGAATTCCTTTTCAAAGCGCATAAAACCCTTCGCGAATCAGTAACAAGATGTTTTCCTTCTCTATCTTTCTATATCAATATGTTGAAGATATACATACATATATATATATATATATATATATATATATATATACATATGTTTGCGTGTATGTATTTGTGTTGATAGGGAAGATACACCGAGAGAAACTATTTTTTGGCCTAGCTCTTTTTTCAGTTTATTCTTTCTCTCTCTCTCTCTTTTCTTTTACACCTTTAAATGCCTCAATTGAATAAGGAAAGCATCCATCTCCCATGTGTATTAGCTAGCAAAGCTTTTGTTTTATATGCCTTTAGATCAGTGAGTATATGTGGGGTAAAGCTGCGAATTTTTTGATCTTGTGGACCCCTTTTGCGTCACTGTACCAGTGATAGTACTATAGTGATAGTATTTCTGTGTCTGTTTTAACAAGGTAAAGCCCGACTTAGCTACTAATGCCAGCACTGGTTCTTAGCATGACTCAACTCCCCGAAGGAAAAAAGTCATCTCACATGATATATCATCTTCTATAAATATCTTTCTCTCACACATCTCTATCATACCAATCCTCTTCCCTTCTTGTGCCACATATTTCTACAATTTTTTTAAAAACTTTTTCAGTATTTAAGCTTCTTAAAACTAAGTTATTCCTTTAGAAAGATTTTTTCTTTTGATTTATTGCTTCTTACATTTTACTACAGTATCGGAAATAAATGTTATCAAACTATCAACTCACTTTAAAGGAAGGTATTTAACTGCATTACTATAATAATTACAGTAGTTAATGCAAATAAAGAAGGATATAATCAATGATTTATGTATGAAAAATGCAAAAATTTTCTACCTTCCTTCAAAATTACTGTCTTACTTTATTCTTAAGATTTTCTTCATTATTACTTTTATTTTCCTTATAAATACTTTTTATGAAATAGTAAAATACTCACAGCATAAGTTTAAAAGAAAGTAGATTAAATTAAAGAAAAAAACTTCTCATTTTGAAATTCTTTTTCTAGAAATATTAAAATATGCTATTTTTAATTCAAAAAATTGAATTTTCCCTTTTATTTCTATTGCCAGTTACTAAGAAAGAAATGTTTCCTTGCAGAAATTTTCAAACATAATAAAATTAAAATAATAAAGATTTCTGCAGCTGCGAAACAGTTCATAAAAAAACACTTGTATTGCTTAACAATAAATACAAAAAACTTAGGATGGGGCCAATTCCTTATGATTTTTATTATTTTAATACTTTCAAAGCTTTATTGTAACTGAAACTTAAATTAAAATCTAATTTATTTTTACAATGGTATACGCGTAAATGTTATTCATAAGCTGTATTATTTTTTAATTACAATAGATTTTTCAGAGACTGTTTTAATACAAGGTTAATCATTTCCTCTTACGCTACATCGTACAAATAACAATATACAATTTTGTAATAAGACATCTTTCAATTTTACAAATTTGTTACTAATATGCAGTTCTTATACTTGACACCCTTAATTCAAAATTTCGTGCAAAAACAATGCATTCAAATTAACTTTTACTTTAGAAGTAAAAAAGAATCTGCTTTTATTTTATTGAGCAAATCACATGGGAACTTAACTTTTGATATATTGTACACTATCAGTAGAAAGCTCAGTCATCTAAACTTAAAGAGATACATTTGCATACAATACCCATATAAAAAATAATGAACGAAACAATAAAATCACACATTTAACGCAAAGAATGACCGTAAGAGGCCCAACTGCTTTTTAAAGCACCTTTTATGAGAGCTTTTGAATTCAAAGCTAACTTTGTAAGTTTTGAAAAAAGGAATTTAAGCAAGAAGCAAAGTATCCTCAAAACTTCCGTCCCACTAGGCGTAAATGTTGGAATCAGTTTTAAGTCGAGGTATTTCTATAAGAACATAAACGGGGAGTAAGTAGAATAACAAAATTTCGATGAAGCTTCGAGGAGGAGTCGAGAGAGTTTAGGGAAAGCCATTTTGCTCCCATCTTTCAAGCAATCTTGCATTTTCGTGTCAATGTAAATGGAACAGTGCGCTGTGCGAAAGCGTTTACGGAAAATGAGGATAGAGGTGGATGTAGTTTCCCCTAGAAATGGTGAGTACCGATATGAATACAAATGTAAATGTTATGCAAAATACCAATCGTCACCTGTCTTGTAGAGTATTAGATAGCTTTGCGAGTCCTTTACATATAGAATGAAGCTAGAATTACACAAAAGACTGTCACCTTTTGTAGTTGTTATGAGCAGGTGGGAAAAGGGCCTCGTCTTTATTCTTACGGATTCCTCTCCGTTTGTCAGCGCCTGTATCTAGCGCTTTGACGGCTTACTGACACACGCGCGGAATTAGAACTTTGTCGGCAGTAAACAGCATAATGCATATCACAAGCTGATTACCTAGTACTATCAATACAGAAACTCAAGCAACGCAAAATTGAAGAACGTACCATTGCTGCGGTGATTTGCTAATGTCTTTCAGCGGTCTAAAAGACTTACACAGATGGGGGTTCTAGCTATTTCCAACTTATTCCTCCTTCTGTTTATTCTCCCTTTTCAAATGCAAAGAAAATAATTTCGGAGTTCCGAATGATTCCCCGAGATGGGTTATTTTGTGAAAAGCGGAAATAGAGATGGTGGGTAAGAAGCATTGCGGATATGGAGTTTGGATCCGAGAGCTAATTCATTTATAGGCGCCTTTTCTTATTGAATACGGCATAAAAGTATCTGCATTCCTTTTGAGACGGCTCAAATATTCTTCTGCTCTAAAGCACCCGCTGGCAGCATTGTGTTTGAACAACAATTTTGCATATCTATGTATCGTGAAGTGGAGTAAGAGAATTATAAAGAATTGACGAATGGTTTGCTTTTCTTCAAAGAATATTAGCTACGTACTTGCTCTTATTCCCAATATCAAATACCGGGAAGGATTTTTATCAGAAATTTGTTTAACAACTACATCTGAGTGTCTTGAAATGAGTAGACATAAAATATTATCTTGATATCTAACCGAGGCAATACTCTTGTAGTTGGATACTATTTGATCTTAATCTTGCTATCTATAGATATTATCAAACATGTGTTAGAAAACAAGATCAGGAGTCATTTAAATAAATATGAATGAATCATTATCTCTCTCTATTAGTTAATAAACTAGATATTCAATTCATGATTACATCAAAAAATTAATTTAGAAATAGATTAAAGAATCATTTTAAAACTCTTTTTGCTTTGGTGCTTTTTTACACAACTAAGATTATTAATCTCATCTCAATGTAAAATTATAAGCTGAAATAGCATATTTATCATAAATACCATTACGTATTGATAATCTAAATACCGAAACTTCCATATTACTCACTTTCATAAACTAAACAAGAAATTACATTTAAGAGTGAGTCTTTATCATTAGTATTTCATAAAAGTCTTTTGTTTCCATTTAGCACCCCAGATTTAATGTATTTTTAAGTACTGTGGTAAATGAATCCTTGAAATTAAAAATCACACACTCATTTTCTTCATTGTCTTTGACGAAGCTCTAGCTATTCTTAAAAGCGATAAGAACCATACAAATGAAGGGATGCATAAATACTTTGCTACTCGGTTTCATTAGGCTTAGTGTGCAGAGTAAATATCACCATTTGATGGAGCTCAATCGAAAATAGGCAGATGTTTATGAAGTATCGATACATCGAAAGTAGTTGCTGATGTATTTCGTTCCTAACGAGACAGTGTCACATCCCTAATGAATTTAAACAAGACTTCGGGTCGTGCAAAAAAGCATCATTAGGCTAAAATGTAATCAATAAATTTCAGAATATAAAAGCAGCAAAGTGAATACTCTGTTTGTATTATGCGTAATAGCAGTATGTTGTTTCGCTTAATGTTCCACAAATATCGGTCTGAGCGGTAAAGCATTTCAGCACGATGTGAACTTTGTTGATTATGCCTATTTGTAATATCTTTTTTGTTACTTTCAAGACCGATTACCGATAAATGGTACCAGTCACAAGCTTTCAAAACAAGTTATTGTTCCATTCAGAAACTCTGGTGGTTGAAGAGCGTTTGTAAACAAATTGCGAACATTCACAAATTTAGCACTGAGTTTGACATATGAGGGAGAAAGCACATTATTGACATTTTCAGATTTTTGAATAGAGTTGCATGCCTTCTTCAATTTTCAATTCTGTCATGGGTATTTAGTGAAAATGTGGCAAATGTGTTTTTGAAAAGTTTTTACCATTCAATTTTTTTCACTTTCAATATATATGTAACAAATACCATACCATTTAAGAATGCTATAAGTGAAACTGTTGATATAAATTTAAGTTTTGTATAACTATTTCCTGAAACTATACATTATAGGATACATTTAACGCTCTTAAATAAATTTATAAGTGAAATTTTTATTTTGTGCTGAAACAGCATTTATTGACCTGGAAAAAAACTCTCCGTTAAATGTACGAGTACGTTATTATGTTTATAAAACAATGTGCATGTTACTTTGTTAATTAAAATTGAAGAATTTAATATTTAAACTTGTCAAAAAATTGTAATATTAATTAGTGTTTCATGTCTTTGTAGTGAGAAACAGGAATTCCCTTTGAAAGAAACTGGCTAAAATATAAAACCGTAAAAAACAGGCACCTAAATAAACAGTTGACAAATTTGTTAAATTACTCCCTAACATGCATTTAAAGTAATATTCTAAGTAAGCTCTAAACTTCATTCATTTAATAATTCAAGATTTTATTTAAGATGAGAGTTTCAAATAAATTATCAAAACTATTTTAAAGGTAAATTTTATTCCCTTTCAATTCCATATCTTTAAATATCTGAATTTATATATTCTGTATTAAACTCAATAGTTCATAAGGGAATCAAGTAAAATCTTAGAAATGTTTTGATACTTTCAACCAATTCCTTAATATTTAATTACCTCGCATAATTTTTAAATATTCACTCACAAACAGCTAACTTGAAAGATAAATGCTTAACAAACTTAAGTGTTTTGTGTAAAACAGTTATCTTTAATAAGACGTTTGAGAAGTTTTATCACTCAACAGAAAATAATCATATAATTTTCTCGCGCCATTAATCTTAATTTTAAATTTTTGGAAATAAAGTATCACTCGATCCAATTCAGTTCTGATGATGCAAATAATTTTGAAAACGGATTCATCGGAAAGTTATCAAACAGGTATCCTTTTCAATTTCTCTGAAAACGAGTTGCCATTCTACAGTCAAGCAGATCATAGCCAAATAAATGATATAAATATGCATTAGGTTAAGCCTTTCCTTATGCTGGATTTCACTCAAGCAGACTCTCTGCAAATATTATCTCAATCTCTTAGAAGCAGGTTGGAGCAGATCGACATGCTAGGCTTATCCCGTTCACTGTATGCAAATGAATATCGTTTAATATTTTAACGCAGTCATTACTTGAAGTCCTGACAACGATGGTATGAGGAACATCACAAGCAAAGGTAGTTTCCAAAGCCTTAAAACTTTAGATGCATGAAGACGTCAAAGCGCCCCACAAACTTTAGGTTGCAAACCTTTTGATGTGGGAGTACAAGCAAAGGAAGCAACTTCTCCCACAAACGCCGCCCTGCTCGACGAGCAATAAGCGTGTCAGTCTCAACAGTGTTACCCGTATAGTTTGCAACGAATAGATTTACTTAAAAGGCTTAAGGTAAATGAGTGTTGATTTTATCTCGGGTATCAAAGTACTCTAGACTTTCACTATAGGCAGATATAGATATCTATGATTTTATTCTGTTAGGGAGGTTGTTGATTCAAACAACATTCTGAGTATGAATTTAAACATAATATTACAGATGGGCATAAGCAAGAAAATATTTAAACATAATTCTTACTTTTCACTGAATTACAGCATCATTTCAGATGTTGTTTAAAAGTCATCTGGTCTTTTAAAAATCGAATTTTAATTTGCATATTTTCTGCCTAACTTAACTGTTTTGAAAAATAATTTTTTTATTACGTGTTTATATAAAATATTTTAAGCTAAAAAAATTATCTAACTCTAAGGGAAATTGTCATTCGAATATCTTTTAAATGTTTATAACTCTTTCTTAAATTATTGGTCTTTTTATACTTTGTTGTTGATTGTATATAAATAACACTTGTCAGTAAAATGTATATCACAATTTTTACACTAAGATTTTAATTCATATAATCTTATAGAATTATTTATACAATATTGTAACGATTATGAAAAACATATAAAAGCTCATAAATAGCTTATAAATTTGCATCACAGATGATTAAATTTGCAAAGAAATTTCTCCTAATAAAATTAGTTATATTTTAATTATAATCTGGCAAATATTCAAATAATCTTTCCTCGTGTAATTACATCAAACTTAAGTTTCTCTTTTAATTCAAGTTTAAATATAAAGTAAACTATAGGCTTTTATGAAAATAAAATATTGAAATACATCTAAATCTAGAACCAAATTTATAGTATAAGAATTGAGGAGCAATAAATTATGAACCATTAATGAGAACATGTTTTCTATATATCACCTCATTATTTTTTTCCCATAAAAATAGTTTAATTTCGCATGTATGATAAAATACTTCCATGTTTTAATCGATTTTTCTCATACATAAGAAATATTTCTGTATATTTGTTGATTTTTCTACGATATCAAAAATAATTTTCATGAATGAATTGATTTTTCCTAGAAACAGATAACTACTGATATTATCTTACACTTCTTTCCTAGATGGAGTTTTAATAAATAAAAATTTAAATAATTCAATATATAAATGTATATTTTCCTCAAATGTATTCATAGTAATTACATAAAAACAAATAATGAAGAATTTTTACTTGATTTTCCACAAATAATACGTTTCATTGGTAAAAATAACTATTCAAACTCTACAAATAATATAAAGACATCTTCCTGAATCTGTTAAGTAATTAAGAAAACGTCGACCTAGTTTTTTTTCCGCCGTAACAACTCATTTCTAGTGACGACAGAATCTCCCGAATAGATTTACCAGTCGTGATTTTTTTTACGATCAACATTAATTAAGATTCCAAAGGTGTGGTTACCTCCGAATAACTCTGGTTGATCCACCTACATTTTTTTATACTTAACTTAGGGAGTATAATTAAATTTCTATAAATATCCTTGCTTCCCGAACATTTTTATAATGTATCAAGTGCTTATTATTGGTTACCCACGAGTGAGTTATAACAATTGTAGTCTCTATTTTGTAATCCCACAAAATTAATTTTAACGCTAGCTCGAAAGAACCCCGAAATAATAAATGATTTCTTCATGACATATAGTTTGGGTGAAAAAAAAGTTTAGCAGTTTGAATGATGACTGAATGAGGGGAAATTATCTTTATCGATTTTTAATTTAACGATATTTTTTCAAACATTATCTTTGTCATTAAGTTTTTTAGCAAAATTTTTTTTCGGAGCATTGTTTCTGTATCATCGCAGAATTAAATTCTTCCTAAACAATACATATTGTATTCGAACCCCCATTAATAAGAGCAGAGCTTTTCGACGGGATATAATTAAATATTTTTTTAAGTTATTTTATCGCCTATCTTTCATTGAATCTAAATGTCTCATCTAAAACGGAATTATAATTGGAACAGTAGAGGTGTTATTCTCTAATCAATAGTGGATATATACACAATTTCATTGCAGGTTTTTATAAAAAGAAGCAATGAAATCAAATTTGCTCTAGAAAATTATAAATTGCTTATGTATATATATATATATATATATATATACGTGTGTGTATATAATTTTATATTTATTACACGAATATTTAAATTTAAAAAAATTAGAAAGAATTCTCAATAATTAAAAATAAAAATGATATGTAGGATGTAATTATTTTACAAATGATAAAAGATAAACCTATGAAAAATTAAATTAACAACTACCAAAATTGTCAAAAAAAGAAGTTATAAATATTAAAAAACTGTAAAAAAGCAAAATTTGAAGAAAGATAAAATAGAGGAGTATAGTATATTTAATGTTAATATTGTATTTGGCTTTACATATATAAGTAACTTTATAGCATTAAATGAATATATTTTTAATGTTTTAATTATAAAATATATTAATTAGTATATATATCAAATATATATTTTGGAAATTATTTTATGTATTTAAGAATAGAAAGCACACACAGTGTCCTTAAAGCAAACACCATTGTCCGGTTCACAAATACAGGCTTTTTATCACATTTTTCATAACAGCTTGCAATATCTCTTTCTGTATCCGTTGAATTTCTTGGCTGATATCTAGGTGTCTTTGACAGACACATGTGTCACGAAACATTTAACCAACGTTATAAACCTAGAAAGAGACCTGATAAGATTAAAATAATGCACTTATGCCCTATGTGTGTGAACAAAGAACTATTCTTAGCATAGTAACATTGGATAAATTTACGTTTCGCAGTTGTGTATTTTTCCATAATTAAAATTCCAAGCCTAGATTTTTAGATTCTAAGAATAAACTGAAAATAACTCAAAGAAATTACTCACATTTCAGAGTGTAAAGTAATTTTTAGTCCACTTTGAATAGCTCATGAGCAAATAAGGGCATTTAACCAAAAACTCGTCCTTTTTCGAATGTCAATGAAAATAATTCTAAAAATAATGGAAGTTATCGTTTGTTTTTTAAATAATTCATTTAGATATATATCTTTTTCACAACATTTTGGAAAGCTAGTTAGATGTTATCAAGTTTTCATAGAGTATAAAAAAATTATCAATTTTAAACGTGTATATATACTTTATTTTTAACAAACTAGAAATTATCAAATTTCTCTTTTTTTTCAAAACTTAATTTTCTATCTCAAGTAATTAACATTTACGATAACAAAACATTTGAGGAGAACAATATATAAATTAATTCAAATATACCTAAATGCTTGCGAAAAGTTTGAATTAATTAAGGAAATATATATTACGATAAATAAAAACTGAGTTAGCTTAATTTAAAAAAAATAAATAACTATAATATTGTTGCTAAATATGAGTATTACTTTCAGTACTGTAAAAAATTCTTAACTGGGAAATATTCACCCGTATTTTAGGCTTCCTGCCTTAGTGATTAAATTAAAATAACTATTGCATGGATTTTTAGATTTATTTTCTCACACATTGAAGAAATCTAATAATAAAACAAGCTTGCAAGCCTACATTTTAAATGAAAAACGGAAACATTCATTTTATATAAAATCTAAAAGCAAAATAATTGGCAGAGCACCAAGGTCGAAATCTGTTTAAATCTTATTTTATAAAGAAGGGAAAACAAAATAAAAATTTAAGCAGCTCAGTCTTTCTCATATCCTAAAATCATCATCGACACTTAATGAGCAGACAATTGCCATTTATTTCATAATGATTCCGATTTTTCACTGCTGAGAAAAATACGAATTCAGATTTAAGAGCTGGAACAGCTGAACGCTTGGAAGGGGAAAAAAATTCATTAGGCAGTGAGAAGGTTTGGGGAGAGGGGGAAATGATTGGCAGCACCGTCACGCAAACCAAGACCAAACATTGCAAAAATCCGATTTCGCTAAGGAAAGTAAAAATAAAATCACGGGAAACGAAAATAAACAACGCTTAAACAGAAGCGCTGCGTCACAATGCCGGAATCGAGAATATTTTGAAAATTTCTATCCATACTTCATCTCTTCTTCTTCGGATTCTTAAACGATGGCTGAGATAGGGACGGACGAAGAGATAAAGAACACTCTCAAGTATAAAGGGACGTTATCTATTTGTATACAACACTTCTCAATATGTATGTGCATTTTTCAAAACTGAAAAGTGTCATACATGCAAAAGACGACGAATTTATTCTTCGTGCAAATCGAATAAAAAAAAGTGGTAGAAACGTCTTGTTCGGCGATAAGAAGGGACGGGATAGAATAAAAGGGGGAAGGGGACGTCGTGTCCACCAAAAAATGACTTAAAATTCATTGTACACAAAAATGTAGCGATGCCAGGCACTTTGAATCTTCCATACATGAAAGAAGGGGTGGGTGGGAAGGTTTGGAAGAACGAAAGGGGAGGGATATGATAGGAAAAAAAGGCAAGGGATGGAGAAAACTGGGCAGGGCCATCGCTCATCCCTTGGTAGGCTGTCACCCCCACCCGAGTTTCGAAAATGGAAGGATGCTACGCTTGTGCCGCATCACTGGTCACGCTGAAATGCCCAAACAATTGAAGCATGCCAAATCGGTGCATAGAAATGCGATGGGCCAACTATCGTTCTATTTCTTTATACCCATTCTTTTCCCTTTGCCTCTTTATTCACTCTAGCTTTGGTGGTCCTCTTTTTTGAACTGTTTGACCATTTCCAACCACCACCCTTAATGAATGTCGGGAAGAAAACATCCAACAAAACAACATAATAATAAGGTCATATTTTTCATGCTTATGTTTCAAGACTCTTGAATAGAAAAGGCTACAAAGGACAGTTCCTCTTTCGAGAACTGAGGTTTGCCCCTAATCAGAGTTCAAGTGACAGCGGAGGCTTTTTTGATAAATACTCTTTGATTTTGAAATCCGCTCTGCAAATACCATCTCCAGTTTTACATTCGATTTCGAATTTTGGTCTATGCATATTTACATTTTTTCACTATCTCGAGCCAGGACTGGAATAAATCCATTTTTTCTCCAGTCCAGTATTTAAATTCTATTATATATTGTATTTATGCTGATATGTTTTTGATGTGACTGCATTCTAATCGGTTGCATTTATAAAATTAGTTTTTCTTTTATTCAGGGAAATCAGATAAAAAGTTTGCATTTATGTTTTATGGGGTGTTTTAATATTAGCATACGTGCTGGATGAGTTCAGTTTTATAAATGAAATTTTAAGAATTTAAAAGATTTTCAAGTTATTTTTAAGGAAGAAATTTTATTAAAGGGCTTCAACTTAGTTACAATTTATACAGCCAATAAGAATCCTAAGAGTACTATTAGTATTAATGTTTTATTTTTAAGATACAGTTTTTCAATTTATATTAAAATTAGGTCACTTATCATCTCTTTTGTATGATTCATGTACAACGTTCAGGAGAAGTAATATCCATTTCAATGAAAAATAGGTAAAACATTTTAATAATATTACCATAAATTGTTCCTACTTTTATAGCCAATAATGCAATACATTACTGCATTATGTTATGTTATATCAGTGTAAATATCTAAAATGATGTTGATACCTGAAAAACAGTTTTAAATTAGAATTATTATTGATAGGGTTTCATAAGTATGAGAATGGTAAGATTTTTTTCTTCATTTTACAAGGCATAGTAAATTGTATTCAAGAACACTGATTCTGTAGCATTTAAAATTCGTTTTTGTTTGATTTTTACATTTAATTTTTAAAAGGCATCAAAAATCTCTTGACAAATATTTAAACTACTATCCAATATCTAAAAAAAAATGAATGTTAAACTTTTTTAATAAATAGCAAAGCACTACTTCTATTCCAATTGGTTTTCATACAAACATAAAACTCCATTATTCTTAGTATTTAATAATTCGAAGTAGTTCCATAATATTATTTAAAAATGAAAAGCTTCTTAAAATGTTTTCTTTGATAAATTTTTAAGCAGAATGCCGATTCTAAATAATTCATTAATTTATGCTAATCATCTTCTTTATCAATTCAAAGTCCTTCATAGAGAATATTTAATAAATAAAGGAGGCATATTTAGCCCTTTGTTATGAAGTATCTGTCAGTAAAGGAACAATATGCTAAATATGGGCTAAACTTTTACTGGTGCTTTGCTGATATACTGTTTTCACTGTTTTACACTAATGTAAAAGAGAGAAAATATTTTTTTTTCTTTTTGAAAAGGTATTTTACAATAAAAAAGCATTTTATATAAACTTCGATACTCTTAAATCAAAAATATAAGATTAAAGCATTACACCATACATTTTCAGTTAACCTTATTTGGAAATAACTATCACAAAAGTTTAATGAGTACCTATAAAATCGTTTATGCCAAATAATACATAAAACTTATTAAATGTACAAATAACATTTAATAATTTTGTAAGAAAATTTACTATAAATATTTGAAATGTTCTGCTAGAGTTGTTTATCAAGCACAACGAAGCACTTTTCTCAAGATTTTCAGATATACATTTTCAAATACTAGATAAGACTGCCTTTAACCTTCTCTTATTAATGTTCTTAAAATCACATTCTGAGAAACTAAATAGAAGTATAATTTTTTTTAAAAAAAATAATCACTAATAAAACTAAAAAATGTTTGCAATTTTGCTTTCAACATTTTTTTTAATTCTCCGTCTTTCAAATTCAACCTAGAAACATTTTACATAGCATTGCTATAAAAGAAACATGTTAAAAATTTAAACCATATTACTCAATAAAATAATACCGTAAAAAGCTTAAAAGCCTAGTTAATAGATCATTTAAGTATTGCTAAAATTACTGTTAGTTATACCAACTTATTTCTCCCCTATAATTAAGCTTCATGGAAAAAATGCTATTCTGAATATTTCCATTCCCTATCCTCTAAGGCTGCTCAAATCTCCATTAAACGAATACATATTTAAAAAAGTAATGATATCTTCTTTAATTAAATTGCATGGTCTCCCTCTCAAGAGAACACGAGACCCAGAAAATTCCAAATTATTGAAGAAAAAAAATCCACTGAAAAATTTTATAAGCATTTACTTACCATTATCAATAAATATTATTCCAGTCATTCTATTTTTCTATCATGTAGTGTTTGTGCAAGTGTGTTGTGTGTGTATGTATGAGTGCTGCGTATGACTGGGTAGGTGGTCTTAAAAAAATTAGTACTCTTCAATAGCATTTCGTTTTGAATCATATTCATTTTTCTCGAAATGGAATTTTTTGCATTCAAAACACACTTTGTGATGAAAAATTTGCTAAAAGTTTATAATACTTTAATTGTATTTTTTTTAGTAAAAAGAATCAATTTTTGGCTTTTTTTTTTAAATTTTTATATCTTGGTCAAACATTTCACAACTAAAAGTGACTTTTAGCGTGTTTTTTTTTTTTTTTACAAATTATGCTGCACAAATTTAGCTTCGAGTTTAAATATTTTAAATTATAAATCATTAGAAGCAATTTAAAAATATCAGAAGAAAATGGTGAGAAATTTTAATAACTCTTAGGTTTATTTAATATTTATCTAGACAATTTTCATATGGTGAAAATACATATAAACATTTATTCCCATAGAATGTCGTGAAAATTTCAATAGGAACCAAAATCAGAGATTTTTACCCCGTGTCCCCTTAAAATAAACTTTAAATTCAAGAATACCTGCGGTAGATATGTAGCATTTGTTCAAAACAGTAATCCATGTTTCGAAAAACCTGTTTAATCACCTTTCAATACCAATTATCTTAATCCTCGATTTTGATTTATATAACTCGACTCTCTTCATTCAGGACAACCTCAAATCTTTCGATATTTAGTTACTTTTTCTATTCTCTCTTGTAAAAAGACTTCCTGGAAAATCTCTCCACTCTAAAAATATTTTGAAAAACCCTCCTCACGTGAGGTCGTTCGGTTTTCCATTGAAAGGAACACTTAGGGAGATCATCACATCTTCTACCTATAGGTTACATAAGACTCGCTCTCCGGAAATGAAGCCGTCCCTCTTTTTCCTTTTATGGAAGGAAGCGTGGCCGGAAATTTCCCCGCTGCGGCTGTAAAACCCGTCCAATTACCGCGAGTTAAGATGACTTTATTTCTTCGGTGGACGGACGCTTCCCATACTCTCTACACTCTGCGGACAGCCTCCCCAAACGGCACTCCTTTGTTAATGGACGCTTTTTACCCTTTTAACAACCCGCTGAATCACCCGACCAATGAGTGCGATTAAAGCTTTTTGTTTAATTACGCGGTATTAGGTGCAATCTCCCATGCACAACTTTTCGCAACTGTTTCGGCGTTTGTTTGCGCTTAAGCCCAAGGTCTTTACGGTTTCAATAGGACATTGGCTCTAATTTTAAGATAACTAGTGCTACAAACATGCAGTTTATGAAAATTGTAAGATTAAAATGTATACATATTTTTTTTTAAAAAAAGGGAACAGCCAACACTTCTATGTGGCAAAGGAGTTAAAAAGAAAGAATTAAAAAGTAACAAATTTTTTTTTTTCTTCGGACAAAAAAAAATTAATTAATAATTACAATTCATCATCATCGTAAATAAATAAAGAAGTGAAATTTTTTCGATCCAGCTGAAAATATTTGACTAAAAACTAAAATGTTAAGCACGATAACACGTTAGACGGTTAGACAATTGGAATGCGCACAACAATTTAGTTTTTAGTAAAAAATTTCAGCCGGATTAAAAAATCTTCGCTTTTTCCTTATTTATCATGATGATAAACTGTCATTATTAGCATGTTTCAATTAGTTTCTTACTGACCAAAGTAGAATTTTTTTTCTTTTTATGTCTTTTTTACCCTTTTGCTTCATCGAGGTGGTGGGGATTTTTTTTTAAAAAAAATTACATATGTTATTTTTTTTTTTACTTTTTTTGGTCATTATTTTTAAAAACAAATTTTTAGGAAAAATTTTAAGAAATTAAATTTTATACTTTATTTATCTGTTTTCGAAGTTTTATAATTGAGCATGGCACTCCAAACTGAGCTTGTGAATTTTAAGGTTTTAGCTTATCAGGAAGTGGGTGAAAATAGATGAAAATATTTATTCTAAACTAATACAATGCGCAAGTAATAATAATATTAAATGTTAGAAAAATAGTCTAAAAATTCATTTGATTATAATTTGTTCATCATTTTTTCTTTTCCATTCATATTTAAATTACAAGGTGAAAATTTTTAAATTATAAATAACGAAATAACTTCTCGTCCCGTTAATTCAATTGTCTTCAACAAGAAAAATTGAGGCAATTTTATGCTAAGTTTAAACAATCCTCATTTTTTTTGAAATTAAAAACGATAGAAATCATACTTTAGCACCGAAATATCTGTATACTAATAATTCTGTTTGTGAGAAGAAAATCATATTTACATGCAAAAATAACCTTGGATGAGCGATTAATTATAGAATTGTAGTATTTATATTTGTCTGCACTTAGTGCCAGGGAGATTTTTGCAAATAAAATTCTTTGCATGCATGAATTTAAAATTTTGCAGAGTACTTCTTAACATAACGTTATATATACTGAGCAAAATTACAATATCAAAATAAATATTTTATTTTATTTTTTTTTTTTTTATTTTTTACTTAATTTTATTTTTAAAAATTTAAATTTTATGACTCTATTTTCTTTAATATTCATTCAAATATTATGAATATCTGAGTTTTCTAACACTTTATTGGAAAAGAAATTATGTTCACTACATCAGAAATAACCATTGTCTACAATGTGGAAAATATCAGTTATGGATGAAGCAGATTTTATTAAAAATGAGCTAAAATCCTAAAAAACACATTTTGAGAAAAACATATTTCCAGTACTTTTCAGTGTGATGTAGCACGTTTGGTTACTATATGAGCTCTCCTTGCTCATTATTTATCAAATACTGATAAACATATAACTACGTATGAAATCAGGGAAATACTCTTTATTTTTAACAGAAAAACAAAATAATGCAAAATGTGAAACATTTTAAAGTCTCATTTACTTCAATTTAGATTCCATAAGATAAACTTACTAAGAATATTGTTCTAATGTAATATTAAGCTAGTCTGTGAAGGAGAGAAATATTTAAACATTTCGAATCCCCAGATTAGGTGGAAGATTTATATGTAAATATGAATCTGACTCCTGGAAATACAACATAATTTTACTTAATCACCCATAGTATATATTTGAATATTTATTTAATATTTAATTCATTTAATTCTCTTTAACTCTTCTTTATAAAAATGTTTCTAACTGGAAGCGGGAAATATTTCAAGTTTGAAACGTAGTGAAATGAATATTAATAAGACAAAACAAATTAATTATTTTAATACTTTACAACGTTGTCATCTGTTTTAAATTAAATATCACCTAAATTAGAAAATAGTAAAGTCTTAATTCAGTGAAAGATTCATATTTATGATATATTATAGTATTTTAATACACTTTTTTTTTGGGGGGGGGGAAGAGAAAGGAAAATTTTTTCGATTTTCGTAAGGTTGTATATTGCATCAGGAATTACCATTTGATCCACCATCAGAAAATAATTTTTCACCAATTTAAAGAACAAAGTTGATTTCAAAGCTTTAAGGCTTTCAATATTACTCCTAAAACATTTCTCCTTAAATTTTCTGTTTATTGTTTATACATTCTTGTAAAATCGCATGTATAACTATAAAATATCTATCAAAATATACGCTAGTAACCCTATTTACCCAAGGTACGGTAGACAAGGACAATAGAGAAGGTATAATTAGATATAGATTTTCTTAGTAATAAGTAACAGCTTAGATATGCTTAAGTCTTTATGATTTAAAGAAACGATATGAGCGTAACGTTCTTTAACCTTATCTATATAATTCTTTAATCTGTTTTGATAAAACTACCTAATAAAATTAAAATCATGCGCTATTTGAGTTCTTTGTATTACAATAACATGTTCAAATATTCTGATTTATCACAGTTTAATAAGCGTTCATTTAAACTACTGTACATAAAATGTAAGTGTCAATAAAATTGATAATGTAATTGATATTAATTTAATAAATACACGACTATTTCTCAAGAAAATAAAATGAGATTCTGGAACCAAAAGTACTTTATAGTAAGATTTGGGCTTAAGAGAATTCCTGTGCATATGGTGCATATGTTCACATGTGGATGCATGTGTGTGTGTATGTTGAAAAAAAGAAAATATTGATTGAGTGAAATAATAAGTTTTGGGGAATCATTATAATTTTGTTAGACAACATTTTAAAACGAACGTTGTTTTGTATGTAATCACAGCACTTAATTTATTTTCATTACAAAAAAATTTTCATTGATATAAATTATTTTCGCAATAAATTATACAAATAAGAATTCTATATTTTAATACACATGTGAATTGAATTAAATAATTTTACAATCAAGAATTAAAACATTATTAAGTATTACACTCTTTTGATCCACGGATTTGATTTTTTATCCTAAAATATCCCGCAACAAGTATTCAAACAAAAAAAGATGAGATTCAATACTCTCCTTTCTTGATTTTACAAATTATGCGCCACTTGAGTGGAACATCCATTAAGCGTATGTGAGTTTATTTTTATTTCTTCACAGATTTCAACCAGCCTTAGAAGACGGCTTCTATCAGCCGTTAAATATTCTAATTACTTAATATTCTTTTTTCTTCAATTAGCGAAAGATCAACACCGTAAAATTAAAGGTGGGAGAAGGAGAATGTATCTCTTTCAATCTTTCTTCGAGTAATGTCATTGGTAAAGATTTGAAGACATCAATTTTTCAATGATACGAGAAGTTGATAGGATTAGCACAACTTCTTATAAGATGCTTGATGACGTTTCAGGGGGAAAAAATAGCGTTTGCCTTCTGCGATAATTGCGTTTACGATTAAATCTCGTTAATTGGCTTGTATCTTAGCTCACATTAAAAGCATTATGTTTTTAGTTTCCAAATTGTTTTTTAGCCATTCAATTTTTTTTTAATTCGATAGTTACGTGATAGGTAATCCTGTTTTTCTAGAATAAAATGCTTTTTAATGGTGTAATTACCTGGGGGAATTTTTAAAAATTCCATCTAATATCCAAACGAAAACAGCTGTTTAGTTGTGTGATTAAGGTTGAAATAAACACACGCGTCACTACTACTTTAGTAATTGTTTTGTATAAGCATATGTTTTACAAAATAGCAAATTTTTTTCTTAATTTTTCTAAAATAAATTAAAGTTTTAATACGAAGAAGTTTTCAAATATCTCCTTTTAATAATAGCATCTTTAAATGTTTCACGTTTGTTTAAAAACATGGCGTGAGTAACTTTCTCCTAATATGTTTATCAGAATTGCATTCACAATAATGAAAACATATAAATCCTTCAATGATACAAACTTTAGTTAGTAAGTTTTAACTTTTTATCGAGTTTGGTTCTATTTTAAAGTATATTGTGCTAAAAAGGCGGTTATATAGAGGTTTTAAATTAATCTTTCAAAGATACAATACATTCTATAAAAATTATAAAATATTAAAACTTTACGGAAAATAAATTAATATTAATATCAAATTAAAATTTAATATCTCCATTTGTAAAATATAGAATGAGAATTAGTAGTTACATTTAGACAGTAGAAATTGTGTTATGTTGAAACAACTCATTTAAAGAATATTTTTGAATGTATTATTAATTCTGATTATTTATGTAACATGTATTTAATACATAAGTTCATTTTTCTGATGAGCTACGCAAATATAGTTTTTTCATTCGAAAAAATAGCACACTTTATACTTCGCTCTCCAACCTATTTCTGAAAAAGAATTTCAAAATTTACTCATTTTCTTCAAATACTTTATACTTAGGGCATTAAGTCTACCTCATTTGCACAAAAATTAAATTTACTACTATCCTCAATTTTACACATTGTATACATTTGTTTAGCATTGCTTGTCCATCAAAGAAAATAAATATTTTAATAGATTATGCGACTGTGGAAATTTTATACCTAATGCTGAAATATTGATTGTGTATTAATAATTTTATAAAAACTGTAGAAATCATGTAATATCTTGATAATTATTTTAAAGGATATATTTAATAACGTTATTGATTGTGCCAATATTAAGTACCTACATTTTATGCTTAAATTTGCTTTTTTTCTGCTAAACCCTTCTAAATGAAGATTTTTTTTATATATTTAAGAAATAAATTTTATACAATTATCACGTATGCATTCTCGCTCATCTGTCTTACTCAGAAATGAAATTTCACAATGTATCCAATATCTTCAAATTCTTTATATTATAAGTTTGTCTCAATCAGAAAAAATACTCAGTTTCTATTATCTTCAATTATATGGAAAATTGTTTCAACACTGTCTTGTTCAGTAAAGAAAATGTCTTATGGCAGATCATACGACTATGGAAGTTGTAAGTTTATTTTTTTGAACATATCTTAAGCATTTTTTGAAGTTATTTAGCAAAATTATGATGAAACATTTTTGATTACTGGTCATAGCTACCAAAAAAATGAGCACTTACTACATAATTCCAATTCATATTTTTATGACTTATTAGAAATTGCTGAATATTATTAAATTTTTACTATAAATATTTTTTAAAAAAATTTACCTTAACCCTTTACAGAATCATTTTTTCTGGTAATGATATATCAAAATATTTCTGGGAATGAGAATGAAATAGAATTAAGAAAAGAAATTCATGTTTGGATTATTTGATAAAATTATTAAGACTTTTAAGACTCTTTTTTGGTTTGAAGTATGTTTACCACCCGAAATTGGAAGCTATTCAAAGGTAGTACACTTTTTTTTTTAATTTCTTGTTATGTTATACCACATTATATTTGTAAACTATACTTTGTAAATACTAAAATCTACAAAAATAATTGTGAACTAGATATTGTATTTTACATTCGTAGATAATTATGAAATAAAACAACTGTACATATTACTATCCATAAAATTTCAAAAAATAAAGATCAACACACAGTAGGACAATACAAGCTATGCAAATGTATCTTGTTATTTTAATCTTTATGTTTAAAAATTTACGAAATTGATGTTAAGCATACTTCTCACGGCCTTAGAAAGGATTAAGTACCGCGACTATCAAATAAATAATAACTGAAAAAAATTAAATACCAGTAACTTTAAGACTTTCCCGCTACCGCAAAAATGGAATCCTTCGTAATCTTAAGTTATCAAATCACTTAATATAACACTTGTTGAACGGCATTCCCTGCTTACTGAATCTTAAGCCTTATTAGGTTTTGCCATTTCGGTTTCCAAGAATGGATGGAAGGGCAGTTTCTCTCGAAGAGAAATTTGTGCGGTCAAGAAAAGACTAGACGAGCAAGGGATAACAAATTGAGTTAACCTGGAGGTAATAGATGAGTTTCCGTAGCTGTCTAATCTCCGTCTTTACGGAGAAATAAAGCAAAGAAATAAGTGGAGAAGAAGTAGAAAATAGCATTCACTGCAAATTGTGATTGGTTGTTGCTTATCAACAATCATATTATTTAGTTTTTGGCCTCACAATCAATCCAAGACTTAATAACATTGATGCCCACAAGAATCTTAAGGCACATAATATAATTTCTACAAACTTTAATTTCACAGAAAGGGAGTTTTCTTTAGAGAAAACTGTAATAAATTTAATGGTATACATTTTAAACATGTAAAATGTGAATAAAAATTATCGGTTAATGTAAAATTCTTTATATTAATAAAGTGTGCGGAATACAAAAACTGTTTATGCATAATTTAACACATTTATTTTTATGCAAAAAAAAACCTTCCAAAGGAAGATGTAAAAATACTATTTTTCGTTTGTTTTTTTAAAAAATATTACTAGGATTGAATTTTTTAGCATAAACAAATATTTAAAATCTTCTCCAGTTCTATATCAGCGCTATTTGATAAAATTCTATTTTCAAGCCATAACTTGTCAGAAAAAAAAATAAATGAAATAAAAAAATTTAAGTTGGTGTTCAGAAAAAATAACAAACGTGATACTTAATTCAAATTCTTTTGCCACACAATTTTTCAAATAAAAAATAATTTAGTTCATTATATATAACCGCATAAGAGCTCATCTTAATACATACTATATAATTATAGTGTTTGGGTTTACTTTACAAACGTTACATCTTAGTTGTTTTTATAAATTAACTGAACACTGACATTTTTCGCGTAGGTGCGCTTAAATTAAAAGCGAAAATTCGTTTTTTTCCCTTTAGCTTTCTTTTTTATGAATTTAAAAGTTTATTACATGTTAATTGCTTACCCTTATTTAAAAAAACTACCATGCATGCTACACACACACATATATATATACATACATATTATATATATATGTATATATTATATTATCTAAATATTATATAAGTAAAGAAAAAAATTAAAACATAAGAAATTTCTTTACAAAGTTTTGTAAAAGACAAATTTAGCCACCCAAGATACACCTTTTTTATAATTAGTATTTAATTACTCAATTAAAAATAAGAATTAAAATAAACAATGGAATATTGAGAAATGGACAATAGAAAACTTTTCCAGTATTAAAATCAAGGGAAACAATAAATTATTAAATTGAATATATTTAATCTAAATGTAATTAAAATTGAAGCAAGGGATAAAAAAATTGAAAAGTGATCTGGTACGCCAAAATCGATCCCCCTAAAACAATAGCCCCTAAGGTGGCTAATATATCGTCATGTGTTAAGTAACTAATGTTTAGCCTCTTGGAAAGTCCTATTTGGGTGAAAGCTTAATTTTATATATATCCTAAATGTACCACATGCGATTGCAAAAACAGTAGTAAGTAGCCTTCAAACAAATCGTGCTACGCCAATCATTTAATTTTTTTTTTACATTGACTTAACGAGTTAGTATAAATGAACTCTCTCAACAGAAGCTTTAATTTTCGAAATATACATGCATGTTATTTTGATATGCCATCAAAATAGTTATTTTCCATTAAAGCATACAAAATATAAAACACAAAAAAGTACATTCTATTGAAAATATGTTTCAACACACCTTAGATGTTTGTCTGGAAATTACATCGCAAAATCACATTCGTATAAGGAAAATTACACATTGTCTATGACATTTCCATTAGTCCAAGATGATTGAATCTTTTTTTTCTGACGATAACAGCACTGTTTTTTTCGGTTTCCATGAATATTTCACGGGTGTTCACACGAGTTAATCACGTAATGATGTATTCGATCTTGATCATGATAGAACAGTGACACGGAAACCACTTTTTTTCCGAATTCTTTCGATTGAAGCTCGGACACAGTGAATTGATTGGAAAAGGCGTGTCAATACTATAGACAGCTTATTATCACTTGTGTTTTCATTGTAGGGTTTCCATGCAACTATTTGTACACCATCATCATATTGAAAACAAATCTTATGGAATCTATACTTTATACGAGGTGGTATCGTAAAATTTTATGTATTACTAAAGAATAACCAAAATATCCAAAAAGAATTTATTCTGTATATTTATTAACCCTTATGTACATAATTTTGTAAAATACAGCTGTTAATGTTGATTCGTTTAATTGGAGGAAACCATAGATTGAAGTAAACCTCAGTGTCAAAAAGTTTTAATTAATGTTCCGGGATATCGTGCAGTTCTAATTATTGTTAAAGATGATCGATATAAAAACTTAATTTTTATTTACTTTTCTTAAGACTTCTCTCTCTACAAAGTCACTATCTAGAGTTATATATTTCTTCCAGTGTTTCTCGATCTTTAGAATATCGTCATTGTAGAACACAACTCGGAAAACTGAAATCTATTTTATCTATATTGTAGGTTATTTCAATCTAAAGTTTCCTGAGACCAAACAAAATGGCATTAATATGCGTAATTTAAAATGTTATGTACATAAGAATCAATTAATATGTAGAATAAACTTTATTGAGATATATGGGTTATTTCTTAGTATCAATTAAAATGTTACAATACCCCTTAGTAAATACTGCATGCTACGAATATTCGAAAGTTGGATATTACACGTTTTGCATATATTTTTATCTACATAAAGTCTTGCCAAAGAAGTATAAGTAACACTTTTTCTAACAAAAATTTTTACATTTCAAACTTTTGCTTTAAATATTTAGAGTTATTTTTTACTTAAATATTTATTATATATATACTTTAAATATTTAATTTGTTTAACATATTACTGCTTTTCTTATTTTTAATTGCTTTAAGTTTTTTAAATTAAATAACACAAATTGGTTAAAAATTTTGTTAAGATATTAAGAATTATACAGCAAAAATATTTGTAATTATTTATTATTATTTTTAATGGTAAAAGAATGCGCTTATACACAAAAACATACTTTTTATAATCAGTATCATATAAATGATTAAATCCAAAAGAATCGATGTAAATTTTAACCGAAGCAAAGAAAAAAAAGCCTTTCGGAGATATCTGCTGACTTATATAGTGTACTTAGTATTTATATACGTACTCATCTGAAACTTATAAGAGGATTCTTTAATTTAATTATCAGTACACCCCCTTTATCATGACTACAACAGTAATGCACTCTCACCTCATTAACATGTCTTAAATAATTTGTCATTGGAAAAGTATTATCATTATTAGCAAAAAATTAAACTGTTACTGCATCTAATTATCTTAACGCAAATTATCTTTTAAAGAAGCATCTAAGGAAGGCGAACTAAGTTTTTACATTTAAAGTCTAATTTTGTATATTTCAATTCATTTGAGTACTTCTAGGATCGAATATACTATTGAGTCCTAAATTTAATAGAAGAAATAAAAGGGAAAACCACTTTTTTATACAATAATTCATTAGAAGCTAGTTTTACTTTTACTCGCTTGAAAGGTTAAAATTAAGCAAGCTCCGTCGAATTACATTAGCAATTATAACAGTCTCGTTATCAAAACTTATTCTATCAATAATCCGAATAAAGAACTCGTAGGTAAACGAATCCACCTATTTTTTTCTATCCTAACATCATCCCCTGCGGTACTTTAATCCGTTAAACCTGAGTAAATCATTGGAATGTATATCATAGATACAATAAAATTATGAATATAAGTATGAAAAATAAAATTTCGCTTGTGTATTTTAGCTTATCGAAAAGTGAATCGCTTTTCGAGGGTTGGTGGAGACATCTATTGAGGAGAAAAAGGATGAATATAGTTAGGTATAAAATCAAATAAGAATGCTTAAAAGTGTTATTTCAAACGTAACTTTTAGTAAAAATTTAATTGGAATCAATAAAAACTTTTTTTAAAAAAAAAATGACAAAATGTTTCAAAAAAAAGAGATACTTAAAGGTATTTGAAGTTACTTGATGATATTAACACAGTGCATTTTTAAATGATCATGAAAAAGAGTAAATTTGCTCCCATGAAAATTTTAAGGAAGCCAGTTTTTAAAATTCTAGCGTAGAATACTTTTTAATTCCTCGAATTCTTTTGAGAATGAAGGCAAAAATGTTCATTTTGCGTTTCTTCCTACAACTTTATAAATTATATTTGAATTGAATTTTAAAGAATGTCAGTGATGAATAAATATAATTAAATGTTTATGTTGCGTATTCATATTCATGAGTGTTAATGAGGCAGTTTCTATATTTTGTTCCTTAATCCAATTTGTTAAAATTGTTTCTTTTTTCCTCAAAATTGTAAGCAGAATTACTCGAAATGCACAAGTTAGTTTACAAGTTCATAAATATAATCAGTTAACTACAATCTTATTTATATGCTATATAATTGATTTTTATTTCCTCCATAAATATAATAATGATCAAATAAAATTATTAATAGAAAAGATTATTTTTTGAATGATATTCATTTTTTAAGAGCTCAACCAAAAACAACTATATTTAATAACTATCAAAAAGTAATTTAATAAATTACAACGATTTCGGTGAATAATACAATTATGGTTAATTCACCAATACCATTTTCCATAAATACTTTTATTCGTTAAACTGGATCTAATTATGATTTTCAAATTAATGCTACTTACAATCTCATTTATGGAGTTCTGTAAATATTCCTTGTAAATTTCCAGCTATAAAGATCAATAAGGGTAAAGAATCAACTCGTAACTAACATTAATGAAAATCGTAAGCCACACGATTAATTCCGAAACATTAGGGGGAAAAAACATTTTTCACACAAATTTAAATTCAAAGTAGCACTCTACCCCTGAATTCATGACGGGTAATAATCATCTGTATCATATTTACGTAGTACAACACACGAGGTTTATAGTCTGAATAAATATAAGCTTTACTCGCGAATTCAGTTTGATATTTGAAGTTTGTCGAATTCATTGTATTGGTTCTACTGATGTAGGCTAAATTAAATCCCGATAGAAACTTTCAACTATTATTAGCATACTCTCTCAACTTCCTGGTAGCCAGGATAGACAACAACTAAAACAAAAATGAATCGCTTTGGCCACGTACAACTCGCACCACCGTCTATTGGGTGAGCGTGCAAGGTATTTATGCGGGGGGGGGGGAAACCAGGAGGGTTGCAAATGAAAGGGGGTATGCATTAAAGCTATTGTCAGTGGTTGTATGTTTATGTATGCATGTCCGTACTTTGGTGCGTGCTAGAGAGGTAGACAGGTCAATTTTTGCTGTGACGAATTTGCATGGGGAAAGGCACACTTTACAATATCAAGCCATTTTGCTTTATGTTTGTAAAATTCGAAGCAGACGATAGTGTATGCGATGGGGGGGAGTGGGGCAAGAGCATATTTACTCTTTCGAGTTTAGGATAATGAAAAGAGACAGTATAGAAATTATATGGCTGATATATTATGTGTTTATTCTTTTTCATATATTTCTGCAATGTAAAAGCACCATTGTTTATATTTCGGCTTTGTTTCGTCTACTTATTTTGCTGGTATTCTAAACGAATAAATGGGTTCTATTATGTTCAGTAGATGGATTTAAGTAAATATAACGTAATCGAAAAGGCGTAATGTAAATTTGATCAAAGTGTGTTGTAACATCAAACAAATTCATAAAGTGCTTTTCTAACTCATAAAGGATTCAGTGATGATAATAAGCATTCATATTTCTATCTTCAATAGGATTGTAATACTTTTGAATTCCTTTAGAAACATATATATATATACATATATATATATAT
>BMAW01080882.1:1481335-1536033 GCA_019974015.1 Nephila pilipes
GGGGGGGGGGGGGGCAGCTACACCGCCGTTGGAAGCCGCATTTCAGACAGGAATATTTGAATGAGCTGTTTAGTCGGTGTTACTAGATGGAAATAGTAAGAAATTTCCCTAGATTATACTTCTTCCCTCCCCCCCCAATGACACTATTTTGTGAATTTTTCTCCAAGACAGCTTTTCCGAGACAAAACCATGGTTCAACTACTGAGTTTTGAAAACAGTTCTGGAACGAAAATATTTTAAGACAAAGAGTGTTCGTGGAAACTAATCTCAGTTTTCGGTTCTTTTTTTTTTCCATAATGTTTTGAGCATTTGAGTTCAACACTTAATATTTATTAAAAATAAATCCCGGTCTATTTTAACTGATCTACATTTAACTGAGCATCTGCCGACTGATCGAACACGTCATTAACCAAACTTTCGGCAACTAACTGCTAAAATTGACAACATTCGTGAAGCATTCACGAGCAAATCTAAAATGTTTTCAGCATAAAATTATTTGTTGTTTTCGAGTAACAAAATTAAGTTTCGTAACTTACAAGAAATGAAATAAAACTGATGCTTTCGGACATTGATTACTTTAAATTTACGAATAACTTTATAAAAATAAATTTAATTAATTATTTTCGGACATTAAGTAATTTTAATCGATCATATTTCATACATATATTTTATTTCCTTAATAGTCACATCACTCTCCTACAAAAGAGCAGCACGCAACTCTTAGCAACCCTATGGTCACCCCTAAAATAGTATAAGAAGCTTATAGAGATGCTGTTATTCATGAATATCATTATTAATGAAATAATGTGTGACATTTTTCTGGAACTTAAAACATTTAAATAAGTTTGTTTAAATCATCATAGCAAAATTTATAACTTGTATACGTGCATGCATTACTTATTACTTATAATTCATTAACTTGAATGATGGTTAAAAGATAATAGGAAATTATTGAACGTCTAAAAAATGTTGCTTTATTTACCATTGTGCCTGACAAAGCAATAAATACTTTTATTATAAATACATTAAGCTCAGAAAATTTAAGTTTTTTATTACTTTTTATAATAATACTTATTTCTCTCATTGATAACAATTTAATAATTTTCTTTCTTTTTTTAAAAAACATACATTCAGAATGTTGAACATATCAACGCACTCGCACCAATTTATCTAAATCAAAAATCTATTGATTAACTATAAATGAAATCAATTTGAATTAATTAAATAATTTAAATAAAAAAGAAACTGAAGCAAAAAAAACTGTAAATGAGTAGAAATTTTTAAGAAAAACTTCTGAGGAATTATGGAAATAAATGTGCATATATATTAACAATCTTGAAAATTCTATAATACTTATCCTATATCTAAGATATCCCGTAATACTTGCATTAAATATAAAATATAATAAGAATTTAAGAGCTATATTAGTTTAATTACGTATTTTAAGAAATAATATGATCTAAGTTTATTTTAACTTAGAGAAATAATTTATTAAACATACTTAGAGACTTGACATCTTACTATATTTCAAATTTAACTACTTTATATATTACATGCTTAGTAATCATAGTATATATTTCATGCTGAATATTATGATATTCGTCGTAATTTAAATCGAATATGCAGCATCGTCATTTAAAACCAGAATGTACTGAAATTTTGTAAAATCTTTATTATTTAATACTTATTACAATCTTTTTTCAAGAGAGTAATAGAACTATAATTTGAAATCATAATAATTACCATGCTCATTTCGGGAATCGATTCATTTACGAAAGAACGTTAACGAAATTTTGAAAGCGGAGATACTTCCAAGGATAATTTAATATAAGGGTAACTCATTTTCCTCAGAGATTATATTTAATCCTACAAAATTAATATTTATTATGTAAAATGAAATAATGGCCTGTCTTATCAACTAAGCAAATCATCTGTTAGAGAAGCCTTTTTACAACTAATTAATAGTTTTTTTTAATTATTAAAAAACGAAAATATATTTTATAATGAATTTTTACTATCAAGTATTAACATATTTCTAACATATTTTTATCTAGTATTAACATTATTGTAGCTTCCAAATGATCATATAATCCTAAATAATTATGTATATAATCGGATAAGCAAATATGATTTTATAAACTTGAACCATTAGCATTTCGCGGCAGAAAGTAATTAATTCAGTTTCTCACGCTTGAAAGGTTCTCTTGAGTCTTACGATAAATATTTCATAACCAGAAGTTCATTTTTGTTATTATGAATATACTAATGGAAGAATATTATTATACATATTCAACTTTGAAATTTTCCATGTTTTAAAGAGATAACTAACACTATTGTAATACATAAAATACAATAAAAAATGATCATCCAATTAAGGTAAATAGTAATTTCTATACTCTTTTAAATTTCTACAAATATTAAAATGCATTGTAACACATCATCATCGTTGTAAAAAGCAAGCTCAAGCTTAAAATTTAATGATATTTTTTTTCATGAAAATCACTTGAATTTAAATAATTGAGCCCATTAAATTATCTATAATTTATGTTACAATTTTAGCACAAAAATAATTTACAAGATGTGAGTTCAAAAATCATAATTTTTTCTCTTCATTTCAAAATTATACCGCAGCTTTTATTCTAATTAAATATTGGTTACATTAAAAAGGATAATTTATGCTATGGAAGTTATTCTCATGAAAATGAAAATTTTAAAATCTTCCGCTTATCACTAAGATTTTCAAAAGAGCACGCAAAATTTTGAGAAATACTTTTCTTCAATATACTTCTTTTAAAAAGTATTTCTTTAACCAATTTGAATTTTTACTTGACTATTTTTTGATAATTTTCTATGTAAATAAAGTCAATAAAATTACTATAGGAAAACTCTAATGCCATGCATTACGTCTAACATACGATTAATCAAAGGTAAAATTAATAACATCCTTAAGCTTTTCTTGATAACATTTCAGTTGGAAAATATTAAACTCTGGTCAGTATCTGAAAAGAAGTTGTAATATTTTTCTTTACGTTTTTAACATTTCGACCGACATTATTGTTTTTTCTACTATATTTATCTTTTTTCCCCTTTTTTTTACATTTTTGATTAAAAATAAATAACATTTTATGAATGAAAAACTTAACTTCATGCATATTTTAAAGATGAATAATGAAATAAGTTAAAAACACTGTACTGCAGCATTTCTCGCTGTTACAGTTCAGTATCAAAATGGTGTGAAACTCTACAAAGTGTATTTGTATCATTTTAGTTTCAAGCCAAACCACTAAAACGAAAAGGAAAGGATACAAATAGAACTTCCAACATCAAAACTTTATACAATTTTTAAGATATCATGACGTAAATTAAATTAAAAACACCACGTTACTATATCTTTCACTGCAGCAGTTCAGCATGAAAGCGTTAGGTAACTCGAGTACAAAGTGAATATGTATCACTCTTGTTTCATGCCAAACCACTCAAACAAAAAAAGAAAGGGTACAAATAGCATTTTATACATCGAGACCTAACTTCTTATAAGTTTTAAGATACTCATGAAATTAAAAACGCTACGCTCCTACGCTTCTTGCTGTGACAGTTCAGTACGAAAAAGGTGTTAAACTCGAGTGAAATTGTACAAAGTGGATTTATATCATTCTTTTTTTTCATGGCAAACCGCTCAAACAAAAAAGTAGGGGTGTTGAGGTGGGAACTAGTAGGCTGGGAAAATCGATTTGAATACATTGTTTTCAAACTCCCGGTTGCACACAGTTTGACGGGAAAACCTCGAAGTTTCTCAGCCATGCGTGTATCGATCTGAATGTAGCGAAATATCAGACTATGCAAGTCCCCTTAAATTGGGCTGGTGTGCTGAAAAGCTCTAAGGGCAAATGTTCGTTTCTTGCCATACGTTTTTTTTTTTCTCTCACACTCTGCAATCTATCCATCATTCAAAGTGCTTGTCCACTGCGACGCCGAGTTAGATATTTGTCTTTTAAATTTTGCACATCACCGGAAAAGAAGGGCAAAAAAAATTAGTATTTGTTCTTGCCCGATTTTCTTCATTGCAACGCATTAGGAATTGAACTATGTATAAAAAAAAATAAGACTTTGACTCTAAAAGCTTTGTTTTATAAATATGAAATACTTTTGTATTATACTTTAGCTTATGGGTCTATAAGAATATAAAATTTTCGTCAAGTCATCGGTTTTAATATTTGTTTCCGCGTGAATTTTTGTTTTTAGTTTATGCAAAAAAAATATAGAATGTGTGTTTTGGATTTGATGGAATTATTTGTTTTTCCTAAAATAGCTATTAAATAATAATTCATTTGAAATAATAAAAAAAAAACACCATAAACCAAATATTTTTAAATAAAAGTATGTTTTACGCTTCTAAAAATATGTAACAGGTGTTTATAATAGATAGGCTTTTGAACAACTTGAATAATAAAATTAATAGTGGATTATTTGAAAGATTCCATGCTAGTATATTATATTCACACTACATTTTTAATAAAAAACTATTTATTGAAAATTACTATTTACTTGATCAAATAACTTACTTGGGCTTTGAAAAATAATTATCTTTTCAATATATTTTTATTATTAAATTATTTTGTGCAATGATCTTGTTCATAAATTATAACAGTAGACTATACTCTCGGAAACACATGCTTCCCTCTTATTTATATTATTTATCTAATTAAAATAATTTTTATAGTAACTATGTACTTTAACAAATATACAACTATTAAAAAATTTTAATGCTTCAAGAGACCTTATTCATTTTCAGAAGAAATTAGCCTTTTATAGAATAGCTTCTCACGTAAAATAAATCATTAACAACAATTAGATATTTCCTCCTCCTTTAAATATCGTCTATTTTAATTCTTTTTGCATATATTGCTAAATATTAGTATATATTATGTGGTTTGAAATGAAATATTACTTTGATTGATTAGCGCATCAAGAAGCTATCCTTGAGACGAGTAAGATATTACAAATTGCAAATAATTACTAAGTAAATGCATGTTACAATGAAATTTTAAACCATTAAATTAAAATATATAAAACTGAAGTTATCTTCTCAATTGTATTTTTTTATAAAATAGAAAAATGTTAAATAAAAGATACCTTAGTACTGAAGTGAAGTTAATTTTTTAAAAAAATTGTAACAAAATGTTACAAATATTTTGCAATAATCCCCGTGACTATTTTTCTTCTTTGAACAAATTCCTAATTCCAGAATAGTTTTATTATTATCTTCTTTTATTGTGTGATGAAAAAGATCAAATAATTTTTTTTGCACAAACTATGCCTTTTGTCTGAAAACTGAAATGCCTAGAGATTAGTAATTTATTTAGAGAGTGTGCAAGTCTCTCTTCAGACACCATCAACTTTAGTTTACAACATGCTCACTACAAAAAAGTCATTAAATATAACCTTATGCCGAAGCCGACTCGTTGTAACCTTATCTCTTACATTAGTCAATTCGCTTTATTTTATTACCGAAGGTTGCGAAAACTGCACCTTTACCTACTTATATTTTAATAATGAAAAGTAGATTTGGGGGGCGGGGGGAATTCCTTTTTTTTATTTATAAACTTTGTCTTCGTTTTCCAAAACTGCAACATAAAATAAGGATTTTTCCATTCGTTTCCCCTGGAGTTTTCTAACGTTTTGGGGAAAAATTCTTGATTCAAGTGTGCGGGGGAGAAAATGCAAGGGACTGCTAAAAAACTACTCCCCCCTCCTTTTTTCCTATCCAAATACAGAGCTAGGTTTCCATCCCGTTCCATTCTAGTTTTAACGAACGTGTTTTGGAAGCAAAATCTGTTTCTGGAGATTGGCACGCGTTGTAATCATTAGAAATGCGTTCTACTGCGTTCTATGCTCATCCCGTCTCTGAGTCTGAGGTGATATTTTATCTTCAAATGCCGCTTTTTTATTTGCGGGAAAGAAAACTTAAATGGAAGCAGGCTATGTTGGGCTTTTGCTTGGTATTTTTTATTCCTTTCAGGAATTACGAAATAGGTGGAATGTAAATGTCTTGGTAGGATGCACCTGCGAAATTGAAGGTGTGATTGCAAAATGCAGATAAGAAGCTCGAATGCCACTACTTTTGCTGAGCAGAAGCCTTTGATCCAATCTCCATTCAGATCACATGCATCTCTAATACGTTTGCTTATTATGAGAAATTTATTTACTTTATGCTATGTAATATATACGCTGACCTTATTTATTTTATAACTATGACGCCTTCTTGAGTAAATCAGAAGATTCTTGTTTGTCTCCTTATTTCGTAAAACAATGAGACTTCAGAGAACCGAATTTTTGAAAACTTGTTTTTCCTATTCAATTTGCACAAAGATGAGAGTTTCTTACGTAAAACGGTTTGGTAAATGATTGATATTCCTTAGAATAAATGTTTCTGCTCAAAGAGGAAATTTATAAAGAGGGATAAATATTTTTTTTTTCCATTCGAACTCTTTAAAATTATTTTTTGAAAAACACACCCTAATACAAGAAACATCATTAAGACGATGAGAGATCCTACATATCTTAATTTTTCACAGTTCAAAAAAAATGTTTATTTTTATGGAATTCTCTTATCTTAGATAAATAAGATATATAAAGTATATTAGTATAATTTCTCTGGAGTAATTTTAGTTTGTCTGAATTTAAATTCATTCATAAGAGTATTTAATGGAAACTTTTGCATATTGAACACTATCATTCGAGTAGATATTTGTGACACATCAGATATAGGTAAGAAAAAGAAGTATTTTTAAATAATGAATAATATTGCAACATAAGAGACTCTGATAATGGATGGAAAATTTAACTCTCTTTAACATTAGATAGAAAATTTATGAACTTTTTTGGATTGTTCTACTATATCTACTAGAAACAATCAAAATTATTTAAAACTTTAATCACTATATTCCTCTTCTTATCAAACTATCTTTCGAAATTTCTAGCTTTGCATTCGGTGTAAAAAAAATCTGCGATCAGAAAATTAAAATAAATGACGTAAATTTTCTCTAACGAAAACCAAACCTCACAATATGCATAAATTTCTTTACTTCTACAAATTCAATGATTTTTTTTTCTCTTGGAAAAGTCATTTTAGCTTAGTCCTAGCGCTTGTTGGATAAAAATATACTCATTTAATATTTTGCAATAACTTTCAACGGTCTTAAAAATTAGTTAACTTTATAAACTTATTTTCACGACGAAAGGAATTTTCAGAGTTTTCAAATAAATGTTGCTGGTAATTTAAATTTTATGAAGTTCTTAGATATATAAATAATTCTTCGTAATATCAGACTACACATTCCACTATCTTTTAGAGATATAACTATAAATTTCACAAAGAATTTTTACTTCAGTTAAAAGTATGCAAGTGTACTTTGTTTAACTATTTTTCTATTAATATTAAAAATAAAAGCATATAATTATCTATGTAAGATAAGATACCATTTTTTCTGCTGTAGAACTCCATGATTTTTCACTTTGAATATAAAACTAATCGTATGCAGGAAATGAATATAGTTAAGAAGTGTCAGAACTTAATTTAATACAGAATTCCACTCTCTGGCCTAATCTTCCTGTATTAAACTCTTTCAAAAAACTAGAATTATACGAGGATGATTCAAAAAGTACTTGTATTTGAAGACATATGGTATTGCTAAGGCAATTTAGTATTACTATTGTGTGCGCCAAAACAAAGTTGACTACGTGTGTAGGCCGAATCAAAATTTGATTGGTGCCGCTACGAATTGTCATTGCCATTTTGTGTCGGTCACTGCTCATGAGATCTGAATTCATTATTATACTACGTAAAAGCCAATCAACAATCAAACAATTCCGGTGAATCTGCTACAAAGAAGGCGAAGATGGTCTCATCGGTAGAAGTTGTAGTTATGATTTCTTGGGAAGCGATGAGAACCCTTCTTAAGGATTTCTTAGAAAAAGAAAGAAATGATCATTAAACAATACCACAGAGAGATATCCAATTCCCATTTCCCATTCTTAATGTAACATATTTTATAGACATTTCATTCAATTGTCATAGAAGTTTTAATAATAAAAATAGCTATGAAGATGTTTTAAAATTAAAATGCTTGTATTTATGTCCAACACCTGTCTATTATAACATTTTTTTTTTCAAAACTAATTGATCTTTCCTATGAAAAGAGCAATTTTGATCCTATTTTAATAAAAACTATTTTTTTCTTTACAGAGACTGCCGCGTAGTTCGAGATCCTCAGACCCTCAAATCCAAAGGCTATGGGTTTGTGTCCTTTGTCAAAAAAGCGGTAAGTTCCTTCGGAATATTTATAAAAATCTCTAAATATTGAATTAGTTCAACGTCTATCTAAGTTAGTCAAGAAAAAAATTACAGCTTCTGAACATCCTAACGAATTCAAGAAATGCCTTGTTTTTAAATGTCAAAACAAATTATGTGATGTGAAGCACATTTTCCATGCACTTCTTAGACACATTAATATTTATAAAATGTTTAAAATGCGTACTTTCTCACATAACTTCATTTTCTTTGAATATGATTGTCACAAAACAATGTTAATGCATACGAAATACAGTTAGGTTAAATATTTAAGTTCAAGTAACATACGGGTTAGGGAATTTGTTAAACTAAGCAATTGTGTGTGAAGAGGAAGTCTGGAGTTTAAGTGGATTGGTTTTAAAGATAAGAGAAAGAGAAATCTCTTAAGCTAGATATATGGATTTAATCTTAGACACGAATTTCATAGATAAATATGCTTCTAAAATATTTTATTTTTAATATTTCCTCCATGAAATTGAATTTTCTTGTTTTAAGCAAATTTTAACATTTTTTTATGCATCTGGTGTAATGTTTCTTTTGTTCACAAAAGGAATCTTAAAATATGAAACATTCTCCCCGATGCATCAGATTTTCCTTTAAACTAGTAAATTGTCTATTCTCTTATCTGAAATAGAGTGTTAGATTTTTACTCTATATTTCTTCCGTTTTCCATTACGTGGAAACGTTACAAAAGTGCAATTTAAGTTTTATACTTTTTATCAAATCTTTCAAATGTTTCAACACCAACTGCGTTTATTGTTTGTAGCAAATCCTTTTTCCTGTTGGTACCATTTATTGCCCCTCACAAGCAAAGCCTATAAAATCATGGCAAACTAACTGAATGAGTCTTGAGCACGGAGCAATTTTTACACACTCCTGTGTAAAAATTGCTCTGCCGTTCCCAGAAATGATGTACTAAACGCTACTAGCCTCTGTTCAAATGTGCCAGAGCAATAGGATTTATCTCTTGACTATAAACAACAACTCGGAACAGTGCAATGTATCTGATATGTTGTAATGCTTGTTCTGGCTTTTCTGAAGAGAACCAAATCGAAGTACCACACAAACTTCTTTTCCTTAGGGCCTTTGATGATAAGAGCAGGGTGTATTATATATATATATATATATATATATATATATATATATATTATAAACCTTTTTCTAGAGTAACAGAAACAGGTTGTTAAGAAACTCTTCCCCAGTTCAAGAAGAGGATTTACCTCATTATTCTCAAAATCACGTACACAGCTACTCTTAACCGTACCAGCAACTTCTATATTTAGATTTCTAGATGTTGCATGAAATATATTATCAGTTTTATCAGGAAACAGGAATTTTGGAAATGTGCATTTTTTTAAAACAGTTGAAATAGTAGTATATATGAAATGGGGGAAAAACATACGTTCGCTTTCGATTCGGATAGAGATTTCATTCTTTCTGTTTTATGACACTTCCATAGCGTAATGGTGATTTTTTGAATCAAGCTTTTTATGTAAAGAAATGAATGTTGTTTTAAAATTATTTTTGAAAGCGTATTCTAATATTTTAGAAAATTTCAATTTATCGTACATTTTGATATTTATAAATAAAACATTTAAATAAAAATTAATTATACAGTTATATTAAATGAAAAATTAAGGTTTCATTTTGAAAATATGCAAAATTAAATAAAATATAATTACATATGATTTTTAAAAAGTTGGTTTAATTAACTTATTGACTGCCCTTAAAATACACTATTTTTATCGCATATTTAAAAATGATATTTTTATATATAAATTAAAATTTTATTTCTTATTCTTTTAAATGTCCTTTTTAAATTGTATTACTTTAAGTAATATTGTAATTAGAATATATACTGTTTTGTTGTTACGGTTAATGAAAGAAACTTTTGCCGAAGCTATAATTCTTACGTTACTGAGTTTGCTCAGTCAGCTAAAATTTGCAAAACCAATTTCGTTTTTTATAAGAAACATTACAGTTCACTTAAAATTCAAATTGCTAATTAGACGCTAAAATCTATTTATGTTCTTTTTCTATTTTGAAATCTAAAAAGCCACACACACACATAAAAGTGTACTAAAAATTCCATTTTCACTATTTTGATTCTGTAAATTCAATTTTAGTTGTATTTTATTAATTCTATATTCACAAAAATCAAACAATATGACTGCAAATTTTAAAAAAAATAGATACCCCACTTTTATTCTTCACAGAAAACTATATTTTAAATTAAAAAGAAAGCAAGCAGAACACATGTCAAAAAATATCTAATGTATATTTTGTTTATACTTTTAATCTTGATCGTAACTCTAATTTTTAAGAAGATATTGAAATCCATTCTGTCTAATGTAAGGAATTTTTTTTTTATAAAGTTTAAATACATGTGATGAACTATCTACAATTAATAAATTATTAGTATGGTAATCGATAACAATAAAAATTATTCTCGATAAGGTACATTTTTAAGAGGTATGAAAAGAAAAACCAAATAATATTTTCAATTACATAATTCACTTTCACGATAAACATTGATAGTACTCAATGATCATTTCTTAAAGTAGTAAAATCAAACAGTTTTTTAAGCATATTTTGTTATAATTTTAAGAAATTTTGTTAAAATTTCAAAATTTTATATATGAGACAATTAACTAAATCTGTTAAGTATTTTATTAAAACATTCTCAAGAACTATTTGCATTGGAGAAAATATCATATTTTGCAATTATTATCTTGCAAAATTGAAATATTTTCGGAGAAAAAATCATGATGAATAGTATAAAATCAATACTTCTGTATTTCATGAAGTTTAGTACCGATGTTTGAACCATATTCTTAGATCATTCAATAATTTGAAATAAATTTAGAAAATTCCATTAAAAATAAAGATAGAGCTTATGAATTAGGAAGAGTTGACGAAAAATAATATAATGTTAGTAAATACAAAATTAAGTTTCATACCATCTAAATTAGTATTAAAAAATTTATCATTTTTTGGAAAAGTGTTTCTTTTGATTTAAGCAACTGAAAAATAATCATATGTGTTTTATCATTCCAGTAGTAGATTAAATTGTTCTTTTGTTTCGAAACAGGACGCTGAGAATGCGATAGGGACGATGAATGGACAATGGCTAGGCAGTCGAGCCATTCGTACTAACTGGGCAACAAGAAAACCACCAACCAATCGTTCTCAGAATGACAGTAAGTATCTAAAAATGCTAAATTTTATTAATAAAAATATAGTATTAATTTAACTGTATGATTCCTTTTATATATATATATATATATAACAGCTATTCAATTAACATAGTTATATCAAACCTTATATTAAGTAACTTATGAAAATTTTAATTCTTAATCAATTCATGAACATATATACTGTTGATTTCCTTTTTAATTGAAGTATTCAAGAGTTAAAAAATTAAAACACGTTAAAAATTTGATTCAAATGCTACAAATTTCAAAAATTAATTAAATTTTCTAATTTTCTTACTTAAGAATAGAATGTAAAGAGAAATGAATTTTTTTTCTAAGATCTCATTATATTCACCAATAAATTACAAAATTTATATATTCATTAGCCAAGTAGATTGTTGTAGCGTCGAGAGAGAATTAACATACTTTTAAAAATTTTATCATTTAAAAGTTATGCAAAATCACTGAGTGCTGGAATTATCTTAATGCTTAATAAATCAATCTGATATCCCTAACTAGAATTTGAAACAAAAAATACAATTTCAATGACTGATTAAAACTGACATTAAAAAAAATCTTTCTTTCTTTAAGAAAATTCAGAACAAAATAAATCTCATGTAAAAATATTCAACAAATTTTAATTGTTTAGAATGAAGTAATTTTCTTTGGATCTTAAATATGATTTCAATATAACTAAAAATTCGAAATCGTTTATATAGCTCAGTTCCTCGTAAAAAAACTAAATTAAGCTTGAAAAAATGACTTAATAAGATCGTTGCTTAATTAATAGCTCATGAAAACTTGTCATTAATAATTTTCCTGTTTATCATTTTAAAGGAACTTTTTATCATATTTACTTAATGTATTATAGGATCAGGCGGGGTATTTCTAAATAAATTTTGTAGGTTTCACTTTCCTTTCCTATTTTCGAACTAGTGATATTAAAACCCACCGAAAGAGCTGCTTACTTTCCTACTTCGTTAATCCCTTGTAACAAAAATTTGAAAAAGAAAATACTCACTTTTACTTACCTGTTTACAGTTACCTCAGTGTCTAAAGAGTAATTGTAAATAATGGTTTCGCTATACTGTAGAATATCGAACAGGTGGCAGTATGAGTATTAGTCATTGACAGATGGAGGCCCACTATAAGATTTTTACAATTCTAATGACATGTTTATAATTACCCTGCTTCTTACTTGAATTATTTGAGAAAAATATTACCTACAACTAAACCATAAATTACATCTAAACCATTAATGTATTCATTGATTATGAAGAATACAGAAATAATTCCTTTTACTTCTAGTGAACAAAAATATATTTAGTTCAGATTATATATTGTCTATCATAAATTAAAATATAGGGAAGATACACACACACACACACATATATATATATATATATATATATATATATACATACAATTGGGATGTGGATACAAGAAAAAGAATGTTGCATTTCTTTTACATGAACCTCCCCTTCAAATTGAAATATACGTAGTTTATCCAATAACACATGAACGAAATTTACAACTGCCTTAGTAAATAAAATTTAAGGTAAAACAACTTAAGCTCCTTCAAATTACTTTCCATTTAAAGCAATGTACTCTTCCCATCTCTATTTCCCTTTTTCGAAGCATCCCTAGAAATTCTTAGGAGTTAGGCTCTTCAGCTGTCTCGTCGTTTTTCGTTTTATCGTCACCCCATCTTCCCAATAGTGCATCCACATGATCCCTTTACATTTAAGAAAACAGGAAAAAACATCACACGCAGGACTAAAACAGCTAGAAAGTAGAATTATCAAGCTCACGAGCAATCACTGCAAAATGTGTAGGGCCTTATTGTGATACTGAAACCATTCTTTGACATGGCACAAATTTGGCCGCACTCAATGTTTGTGATTCTTCAAGCATTTAAGGACCTTTACGTAGAATGCAGAATTCACTATTAGTACTTCAAGGTATTTCATGTCAATGTTTTCTTCAATAACTAACAGAGCATTAAGTCTTTTCAGCCTTTAATTTACAATCTGATGTCTTAAAAGTGAGTCGCATCGACCTGTTACTTGCCCAGAAATTTCATTTAAATTTAATACTTATTTTATAACATTGACTCTTAAAAAGGATTTAAAATACTTAGAGAAATTTTAAAGTTAAATAAAATAATATTCTTCTTTAGAATCAAGAGTAGTTAATAGAATCATTAAAGTTATGCTATTGGTTGAAAGAAGTTTTGCGTCAGGAGAAATTCTGATGTGACTAGGTAATCAAGGAGCGGCTTCTAGTGCTAGTGAAAAACTAGGAAGGAAATGTTTTCTAGGGCATTGTAATTTTCTTGAACAATGAAGGATGAAGGTCCTCTTTCCTCCAAGTTTTCTTCCAGGTTTCAAGAAGGTTTTCTTGCAGTCGTCCGGCACCTCACTTAATCCATCTAAATAAAGCTGCTTCCTCTATCCCATAATAATAAAAGCGAGTGGTGATATTAGTTTGTGCCATGATAATAGTATACAAATAGAAAATAAATATATAATGCAACATTTACTATCAAAGCATTAGATTAAATTAAACAATAAATTAAAAATATTACTCCTGTTTTTTATATTGAGTGTTCAGATGGTTTCTGGATATTTCAATAATTTCGTTACTGTGGTAAAGTTCAAAAACTTTCCGTTAAAACGTACATCTAACGGACAAAATTCCTTGCAATATATCTTATTCTTTTCTGTATGAAATGGTTTGATGGCACTTGAAATTCATTTAATGAATTTCCCCTTTTTTTTCAAAATTCGGAATAATATAGATTTGGGAACTTCAAAGGTGTGAGTTGTTGATCTCATCGTGCTTCTTGTACTAAGAGGAATGTGTCTAATGTTTCAAGTTTTTCTTCATAATCCTTGCATTTACGCCCCCAGTTTTATTTTTCTTAACAGTAACATAAGATTCACCTTGACAATTATTTTTGAAAGCACATTTCCGAATTTTTTTATGGTCATTCTGTTGCCCTTAAATTGTTTCGCAGCGGACATAATTACACCTTTCTGCAAAGTTTCCTTTTTTCTCTATTTCGTTTCAAGAACTGGACAATTGCAACTCGATCTTTGCTTGAAAACTCTCTTTTTTCGTTTTAATTTTACAGTGGGTTGGTATTCTACTGAAATAAAGCTATTGATTTTAATCAGTGAATGAAATTAGAAAAACAGTTATAATTAGATTAATTTACAAATTGAAAGTTAAGTCAGTCAAAACACATAACATATGTCATGCAACATTGATTTCGATTGAAGGTTTCCCAATATTGCACTACAACATTACCTAAAGCTGCATTCAACCATAATTTCCGTTTTAATATTCACTTGCTACAGTTATGGGACAAAGATAGTATTTTTTTCTTCAGAGCATTATCTCCATAAATATCAATCATTTTTTGAGAACTTTTCCCAAGTTTTACCAAAAATTTGATATTCGGTCTTCGTTTGATAACCGTACCAATCACCATAGACGATAGCAGGGGGGAATACGAGTAATTGAACGAATCACAACTCAAATACTTTTTCAGTCTCAGCGATCGGGCGAATACTGATAGATAATTGAATTATGATCAACACGCCATTCAGCGGGGGGGGGGGCCCACTATTTATAGTGGCATGACGAACATATTGGATCAATTCCTGAATTTAGTTGACATAATTCGTATATTTACAAACGTTTACATGTGATTGTAGCAGGTAAAATAGCTGTGATATGACTTTGTCTTATAGAGGACCTATAATTTTCTACGAGAATAAATTTAGATATTGAATTGCTTTAAGACGTACTATGTATGATTAAACACAAAATAAAGCAATATCATATATTAAATTGTCGATCAAAATTGTTTGGAACTATTTGCAAAACGGTGTTTACAATTATCTCGTCCCTCGAGCGATAAAAGGTAGTTGTATCAAAATGTAGGTTTATTAAAATTATCAGAACTAAAAATAAGTGGTTTTCTTTTATATTACTTCATTAAAGATAATAGTAAGTAATTAAAATAACATATCATTCACTTGAATTTTGAGCCCGGAACGAATGGCAGTACACTAAAACTCTGTAGCACTCTCTAGTTTACTACCTAAAATAGAGCTGCCGACTGTTTCACCACAAACTTTTTTGATCCCAATTTTTAATGCTCAAGTATTCCCTGCTTTAGTTTTTTTTACCCACAGTTAAAATCACAATGCTGAGGGATGCACAAATATAATTTGTTTACAATTACCCCTTGTGCACAAATACCTTACCTGACCTTATATGTTTTTCGAGATAACAAATCACAAGGGAATCTTTGAGAATTTATTGAATCAAATGTATTAAAATCTTTTTAAACATGTTCTCTAATTTGAAGCAATTATAGTTTTGTTCAATTTAATTTACTACTAATTACGTAATTTAGTTTTTGTTTATTTACATTCGTGTTCAGTATATTACCAACGCTCTATCAAAAAACTAAGCATTAGTTTTGAGGATTAAAGGAAAATAGTTTCTTAATGTATGACATTAACACGCTTATGGTTTTTTTTAACTTTAAGGCGAAAATTACTAACATTGCTAAAATAAACAAATAACTTTTTAAGAAGTATTTGATAGCTACATTTGTTATGTTTATTTGCGGATAAACTTTTATTATTTTCCCTAAACAATCTCTTACAAAATTAGTTTTATATAATAATACATGAACTAATAAAGTTCAAGCGACTTTTAAAAAAATCTTTGTTTTATAGCAATGAAAATAAGCTCTCAATATCAATAAAGTGCTGATAATTTATTATTTTTAACAATATATTATTAATAAATATATGAATCAGATCTTTATATAAAAATGCGAACGAACCAATATAATTTTTGTTAATACATTTGGTTCTTCAAGAGAGTATTAAATACAACTAAAATACAATTTAATGAGGGGTTCTTTTATTTGATAACTCATCTTTCTAAATTACATTATTAACGTACATTCATAATCGTCTGAGAACTTGAACTCAGTATTGGATTTATTTAATTTACTAAATATGTTATTCATAAAAGCACTGCATAAAAATCTGAGCAGAAATTTAATCGTTGCACTGATTGATTAATCATCTCTTAAACATACATTGTTAACAAGTTGGGTCACTTTTTAACTCCAAGATGAAAATAATCTTTGTTACTGCATAAATAAACAAATAACATTTATAAGGAACAAATCACATTTGTTGGTTTCTTTTTGTTAAATTTGCTTTCGTGAAAATTCTTATAGTTCCTCATAAACCAAACCCGTGATAAAAAGTAAATTCAGATACACTTCAAAATATGAGAGAGAAAAACAAAGAGATACTGCCGGGAAGGTAATATTTTTTTCATCATATCTGCGTCATTCGAATATTCATAATATGCAATTCTTCGCTACTCTCCCCGAGCTTATGTGGGTCATTAATGTAAAGGAAGCTCAAGAGTATGCGAATAGTAAGCAGGGAGGAAATGCAGTTATGTTCTCTTTATGGAATGAAACAATAAGCAAAACAGTAACTACGATTTTCTGCTAAGTTTAATAAATTGTCATTCCGCCAAATGCCACATTACGTGACCGAATGATAACATTTGCAATTTAAAATAAATGGTTCCTTCTTCCGAAAAAACAAAGTTCATTTTCTTTCTCTCTTTTTCTTCTTTTTGTTTACTGTACCCTCGTTTGTCGAAGAGAAAAGGAGGTACAGAAAGATGCATGTAAGGTAAAAAAAAAAGAAGAAGAAAGAATCAGCTTAGAAAAAGAAGAGTCTTGAATATACAGAAGTGCTCAAAACGGGAGTTCCATAACTACTGTCGTAATAGCCCTCGTTGAAATCCAAGATTGTTAGGTTAATAAGAAAAGAGTTAAGAATCACTAATAATTTTGTATGCCATGAATGTACTATATCTTTATTTATTTCTGTATCCTAAGATTATAAGTAATAGACAACCATATGCAAAGATTTTTTAAATCTTTATCATTATAATAATAACTCAAGTTATGTACTGTATGAATAATCTCATTATGTATCGATAACGTTGACCTAATTCCTTACAATTTCGAAAAAATTAACACCAATAACTTTTCAAAATAAGACAATTTATAAATATAAGTGAATACAAATTCATATCATAATACTAGTATATTCTATAAAAATAAATTAAAAGTATCTTTAAAGATTAAAATTATTTATAAATATGAATAAACATAATTTTTATCGGCTTTTCCTATTCAATAAGCGAAAAATATATTTCATCAAAATTTTGAAAAGACTTTCGATGGTCTTGTTTGCTATTCCTCGCGTAAAAAAACCAGCGGTTAATGCATAAAAATTATTAAAATTATAGTATATTCTTCGAATTAAACTTCATAACTTTGGGAATCAAAAACGGATTATTTTTCATTCTTCAATTTGCGGTATAATATAAATTTAGGTTTCGAACAAATGACATTTGATTTTGTTTAAAGTTTATAAATATTACAAACTAGGATAAAGGAATATTGATAAAAACTATGTTTCATATAAAACATATTATATTATAAAAAGTTTTTTTTAATAAGGATGTTTTTTTTTCCTTTTTCAGCCAATGCCAAGCCACTTACCTTTGATGAAGTTTACAACCAGTCCAGCCCTACCAACTGCACAGTCTATTGTGGTGGAATTACTCAAGGTTTATCAGGTCAGTTTTGTGAGTTTATACTGGTTTCGCTTAAAATTACTATCGAATTTCTGTTTCAATAAAAATTGAAAAAAAATTTAAAATAAAAAAAATTAAAAATGGAAATGAAAGATATTATAAAATTAAAATTTGTAGACATAAACAGAACTTATGAAATACTTAAACGATTATAAGTATCATGGAAAAAAAGATTTTTAATCATTTTATGCCTTACACATTAATGTATTAATGTTTTTGCTTAAAATTAGTTTTTTGAATAAGTTAAATAATGTGAAAATCGGAGATTATTAAAATAATGATTTTATTTCAATTAAATGCCAGTGGTTATTAAAAATAAAGTTGCATTGCAATAAAAGAGGCCATGATACTGGATTTATATCACTATATACGTAATATTGATGCCATTAAATAATTTAAAATTTAGAATCAAGAAATGTGCCGCAGTCTTTAAAAATGCTTTATGCTTAATTTTTTTTTTATCAACTAAGATCATTTTAAGCTAAGGGCTAGACCCGTTTTCCTCCATCGTATGATTCCTAATTGATTAAATAAACTTTTCTTTTCTTATTTCAAAGAATATAGATATAAAATACTTGAAATTAGCCATTTTAAATTTACTTGATTTTAAATTCTGCGGGGATGTAATAAATATATATTTAATTCTTTTTCAGGTGAGTTTGTGTCTTGCAATGCTGAAAATACGTTGAAGCTATGCAATGTGCTTAAGAAAGTCTTTCAATGAATTCTTGTAACCGGAATTCACATAAAATATTTTCATAAAATAAAATATAAGAATAGTATTGTAAGTATTATAAAAATTCAAAATTCTATTGGCTTATATTATTTTATTAGAGGTGCACGGTATTACTGTTAAGCCTAATATATTCTCATAATAAATAAATATTTATGTCTGTTTGATTTTAGGTGAGATATTCCGAAAAATAATCTTCATTTAATATGAAAAAGATGAATTAAATTTTTTATCATTTAAAGATAGCATTTAAGGTAAGCCAGGTCAAAAAATACAGAAAAGAAAAAAATATTTTTAAAAAAATTATTAAATTAAGAGGTATGTGACTCCTTTTTCATTTAATAAGACAAGAAGTCTGCAAATGAAATACCTTACACGAATTTTGAATATTCAAAATTCATGTATAGGTAAAAGAAAAACTAGGGTAAGTCTACTTATTTCGTATTCTTTGCATCTTTGCATTATTTTATATGTTCTCCGATTGGATTATGAAGTGTAATCCAAGAAATCAGATCTAAAATAGAACTATGGTTTAAATTAAAGAGTGTTGTAAGAGTTGAAGGTAAGTATATAAATTTACATAAAAATTATTTTATGAATGAGCTACTCTTATAATGCTGCTCCATGGTGTGCTGATTAAAATATTGTGTCATTATTGTTCGTTTATATTATTTATCTTGTTGTATGTGCTTAACTGGTTCTTTTTATATGCTTTTATTTTTGTATGTGTTTAACTGATAATTTTTTTACGCTTTTACTTTTATATATGTTTTTATGATTTTATTTATTTAATGATCATAAAAGTGATTTTATTTATTTAACACTTCGCTCTAATTTTAATAACATTTGTTGAAACAATTTCATTAATTATAAGTCAAAGAAAGAAATTTAAAGGAAGTGTATATTTTTGTTTAAAAATTATGTATTTATTATTTACATTCGTGTAATTATAATTATTATTATTTAATGCTTATTTCAAAATTATGATCTATAATTGTAAAATCAATCTCTATTTTGAAGGAATAATTTTTTACAAAAAGATGTTGGTAATTTTTTTATTTATTTATATGTGTTAATAAAAATTATATGTATGTTTCAAATATGTAACAATTGAAATCAATAATAGTTTATGAATGTTATTTTAATCAATTAGCTTCATAAGAATACTTTAGGAGAAATGCTGCAACATTCATTTTGAAATTTCATGCCAATCATTTTGCAAAATTCACGAATTGTGCGAAACAAGGAAGTAGTGTCGCTTTTTTAAGTTGTGCTCTTTTACATTCTTCGAATTTTTATAAGATAATATCTTCCTTTTTCTTTTTCAGTATCCACTTATAATGGAAGTTAAATTACTTACTTAAGCCTAAGAATTGTCAGATTTGTTTTTATTTTGTAGAAGTAGTTTTACAAACTAATAGTGTCTACTTTTATATAATTTTAAATGACTGCTTATTTCAAATTAAAGTTAGAAAATATTCACGTAAAGAAACGACTGAATCAGAAAATTTCTGAATTGTATCATATTTTATCATTTTTAGCAGTGTTTAGTTGTTTTAATCCCATGTTTCTAGAATAACAACTTTATTATAAGAAAAAATATAAAAAAAATAATAAATAGCTAAGCTATCTAAATGCAACTCGAAATGTTTGTTTCAGCTTTTTTTTTTTTTTCTTGCTTGAACAACACTGGAGTAACGTTATTCCAGAATTGTTCCTTTTGATGACATAAATGTAAAGAAATTCGTTTCTTTTTTTAAAAATATTTAGCAAAGTATTTCACATTTTATTCAATATAGGGGTAAATTATACATAATTTAGAACATAAGCGGAAAAATCCTCCACTTAAGTTTTTGCTGTGCATTTAACCTAATTTCAATTTTCCATGCATTTAACCTAATTTTAAATAAATAGCTAAACTTAAGAAATTATCCTAAGAAACATTAAGCCTAATAAACAATAAGTCTACCGAAAATTCTGTCAGCTTGGAAAATGAAAGAAAATAATACATTTTGGCAGATTTAACAGTATTTATTGTGCAATATAATTTCCGTCGTTACTCATGACTTGTTGCCAGCTTAATGGTACTTTGTAATACCGTTTTTGAAAAATGCCTTATCATTAGAGGCAAAGAACTCATCTTGTTTTTGCTTGACCACTGCTTCATTTTTGAATTTTTCCCTCTTTACAAAATTTTGCAGGGAGATAAATAGGTGATAATCGGAGGGTGCTAAGTCTGTGGAGTGTGGTAGATGAGATTGAAATTCCCAGCCTAGTTCAGCAATTTTCTGACGAGTCGCCAAAGCAGCATGCAATTGGCATTATCATGATAAAGTATGATGTGCATCCTATAGAACCTCACTAGCCTTTTTTCTTTGAGTGATTTGGTTCCGAAAGCTCATAATGTATTTCCCTCAGGCGCCCCTCCCCCCTATATACATAATTCGTATTCTCTAATTCAAGCTCAATCTAGGTTTATAAGAAGAGATAGCACTTTATCCTATGTCCTAGTATGCTCTTTTCTCTACGATATTTTCGTAGGTAGTCAATTTTTCATTATCAGTCCGGTACAATAAGACGCGGTAGTCTAATGGTCATGGTCGTAAGTTTAGGGCTGCGTTGTTTCGTTTGAGTCGTGGGTTCGAGCCCTGGTACCATTAAAGACCCGCTGTGTAGCGGAGCTGATACACGTTAAATCTGTCGAGGTCCCAAGTCCTCTTGTTGGTGTGGTGTAGAAGTGTGGAGAGGGAAGTGACAGCTCAGGTATCATCCTTGTCACTTATCCGAGGTTCAAAATATGTGATCGATCGACAATATCTCTCGTATAGTTTTTAAATGCTTCGTTAATAAACAATGAAAAAAATCATCCGGTGCAATAGGGCCCCGTTTTTGTTACGAACAGTCAAGGATGTGCATATGACGCGACTTAATTGAACAACTTTTTCTCACTTAATTTACGAAACACCCAACTGGGATAGTTACACACATAATTCCAGTAACAACAAAAATTAAATTGTACAATAAATATTATTAAATGTATGAAATATGTATTGTTTTCATTCACTTCTCTAACCAAGAGAGAATTCAGGTAGACTTAATATTTATGATGACAATTCTTCATTATCAGTATTTAATCTTTTGTTACTGCTTTAAGTTTTATCCCATGAAACGATATAAAAATCTTAATATTTCCTTACTGAAACTCCATATAATATTAAGTTTAATTCAATAATTTTGGGAGGTTAAGCACAATTAAATTAAATTAGAATATAAAGAATCAGGAAAAGTTTTTATGCTCCACTTGAATTACAAAGTTAACATAAGCAATAGATATTATTTATTAATAGGGTTCCAATTTTTTTTATCTTTGCCCACCCATGAACATTTCAAATAAAACTTTTCGCTAAAACTCTTAGATTCACAAAAGTAGTTAGTAAATAAATGTTTTTAAAACAGCTTAAGGGTTTTTGAAATTTGAAAATAAATGATAATTTAGCGTAAATAAACTAAAGATAATAAATTCACTTATTTTTCAAACTTTAAAAATTAAAATAAAGTACCAAAACTTTCTTTGAGCATGTACACTATTTCAAAAAAGCAAATATTTAAAGAATCTAAAAAAGTGAACCATAAAAGCACAAAAAGTTAACTAATCACATAAACAGCATAAAAGCAGTATGAACGTTCGAGAACTTTAGAAATTAAAACATTACTAAAACACAAAAGGAATTGCACAAAACCTTTTTACGATCCAAATGAATCCTAAATATTGAAAGTCAAAAGAGAAAAAAAATTCACATAAAAAAGATTTCGATTCTCATCCAATTAACCGCAAAGTCATATTTTACCTTAACTAACACTCTGCTTCAATCGACTCGCTTCATTGGGGGCGATAAAACCCCGACAAATCCCATCTCCTTCCCCCAACAGATGCGGAAGTCTAACTTATCGGAGTTTAAAACGCTAGATCCATCAATGTTGATACAAAGGAATGTTTCACAATATAGAACAACCGGTAAATAAAAAAAGAGACAATCAATGTAACAAACAAAATAACGTATTGAAACGCGAAAACTTTTCGTGTATCAGCAGCGAAAGAATGTACCTTGATAAACGAAGGAGGGCTCAACCTCTTAAAACTCTGGGGGGGAATCTTTGGTGTTCCAAAAATGGGCTCAATGTGTGTATGTGTGTGCATGTGGGCATTTTTTCCTCATCTTTTCTCATCCTGTAGCAGTAATTTGTCTTGACGGGTACCTCCCGTGACTAGGGCTCATTTAGTGAAACCTGGGGGCAGTATATTCCCATATTAGACGATATAAGCTGTATCTAAGCACCTTTTCCTTCCCAGTTTCATTTCGGGACTGACTAATAGCTGTAGTTTCCGTCATAACTGAAAACATCCCCTGTTTTTTATTGATTAAACATTTGTCTCCCAACACAAAACAATCTTTTTTTTTCATCAGTCTTTTTTATTTATACCTTGTAACTTTGTTTCGGTTCTACGGTAATAGGAAATCAAACACAATGCAAGGGAGTGTAGAAAAGGACATTCCGAAGATTAATTTTGCAATCCATTGAACACTCAATCAATTCGAATAGGGATTTTCTTTTGTTCTTTGTTTATTAAAAAAGTGGGGTTTGTTTATTGTTGTTTTTCTTCTTGAACGGGGCAGAAGCATTTCTTAATTTAACGCATGTCACAAATTCTTTTAATTTAAAGTTCAAAATGAAGATTTCAAAACTCTCAATCTCATTCATAATTTGTAAACTCATCATAATTCTTAATCTAGACCAGATCTATATATCTCTCAGATAGAGATTGAAACATGATCGATCAATGCCAAGCAAAACGAGCATCACTTTATATAATATACATAAATTTTATCACATATAATTTTAAAATTTCATTTTAAGTAAATTTTTCAAACTCACACTCAATTTTAGTTTTCTTCATTTTGTCTGTAACTATTTTGGCATTTAGGTCTTCCAGGCGTTGTTTCTAAATAATAAAATTTAAACATATTCAGAATATTAACAATTATTGTTATATTGAAAATCCTTAAAAGCTGAGCCTTTAACTTATTATTTAAATACAGATAATGGTACTAAAAATAAAATGACTTTTGTTTTGTAACCAGTTTTCATTAAATAAAAATCAAGTAATTGTAAGTACCGATAAGCTGTTGCAATAATTTTAAGCAATTCAAACAAAAACTTTCAATAATTTTACTAACAATTATACCTATATTTAGTCAAGCATATTAATTTTTTTAAATTTACTGTAAGAAATATGCATTTACTTGTCTTTTTTTGTAAAATCAACAGTTTAAAAGGTCATAAAATTTCCTTAAAATAATGTTTTACAATCAATACATTAACTGATAAATTTACACATTCGCTTCATGAAAGCAGATTTCGATGCATGTAACTATGGAATTTTGTTTTCATACTTCAACAAAGTTTTGACCCTAAAAATATGTGAATTAAAACAGTTTTCCTTAAATTATGTAGCATCTAACGTATCAATCAAAAGTCTAAAGGATTTCATGTTTTTTTTTTTTTTTTTTTTTTTTTTGTAGAAAAGATTCTAAAAATTGAATAATTTTTCAATTACACAAAAGAGAATTGCTCAGTCTAATTGTGACAGTCCAAAGTTTTGCTTTACTTCAGTTTCAGTTTTGAAGAAGTATTTGGGCTTGGCCCACATCATAGACAATGTTTTTTCTAGACACCTAATTTCCTTTTCATTAACATCTCATTGTTATTACATATATGCAGGATGATTATAATTAAAGTGACACTTTCAAAAGGCTTTAAAAAAGAACCATTGGTCAAAATGACCTGATATTTCATTTCAGTATACGTGAAGAAATGGAAATTTGTTTTGCTAAAGAAAAAAAGTAGAACTCAAAAGTGGACCAATAGAGGGCAATGTTATAGTCAAAACAGGCTAATTAAAAGATGGAATATGTTGTTGTGGCACTATTTGTTCAAAGCCAACCCACTAAGAAGAGGTTGTGCCACAGAGGATAGGAAAAATCGGTTTTTCACTGTCCCTGGGCCAAAAACCATTGGAAAAGCAAAAAGTAAGGAAACCATCAATAAAAGGAAGTCTGTAATCAGCTGCTACGACTTTCTTAAGAAATGTTCAATATGCTGCCCAACGTTTTCTGCCACATGTTGAAAGCAAAAAAAATCAACGTGTTTTGCAAAAGATCGTAGTGCATTAGTTATAATGCTCTGAATTTCTTACTTAATGCATGTTTTCAATTCAACCGTGTTCTCATTCGGAGCCTCATACACTAGATGATTTGGGTAATATCACAGTCAGAAGTCGTAAGGGATCATATCAGGTGATCGAAGTGGCCAGGCTGTTGCAAAATGGCAACTGATAATTCCGTCATTTCCAAAATGCATGTTGAGCAGCTGTTTCACTGGACTTGAAATGTGAGGAGGAGCTCCATATTGCATAAAAATTATGCTATTCACGCATCCACTTTGTAGTAGAGCTGGAATGAGCTGGTTGCGCAAAAGAGATTCATAACGTGAACCGTTGATGTACAGGTAACAGAATTCGAAGAACCAATCTCCTCGAAAAAGAAATGCTACCGTAAACTCGCTCCAAACAGTGACCTTTTGAGAAAGAAAAGGCATTGGGACAGGTTCTCTTTTGCCAATATTCTAGAATTTCGAGCATTGACATAACCTTGGAGATGGAAATGGGCTTCGTCTGTCCGCAAAATGTTCCATGGCCATGCATTGTCCACTTCTATTTGAGCAAGAAATTGCAAGGGGAAGGCTTTTCGCTTTTGCAGGTCAACAGGAATGAATTCCTCAACATGCACAATTTTAAGCGCATAAAATTGAAAAATATTTTGTAAAATTTGTCTAATCGACCTCACTGACACATTTAAAGTTCGGGTGATTCCCCGTGTACTGCACATTCCAAAAATACTGTTTGATGCTTCCTCCTATGCTACAGCCACATTTTCTAAACAATTTATTTCCTCCCTCTGACACCTTTCATGTCAAATGGACCCATCTCTTCGAATTTATCAATAATTTTCTTCAGACCGAATGCAGTCTTCGTACCAGTGTCGTTTCTTAAACCCCTTAATGTCCAGAATTTCTTCAATTCAATTGCCGCGTAGTCACCATTTTTGTAAAAAAGCTTCACAAGGAGAACCGATCCTTCAATAATAGAGTCATGACAACCTTCTCAGACGCAGAATGACTGGAACTGCATGTTCTTAGCTTTTTTTACCACACGTGTTACGCGCGTCACGTCTTTTAATTAGAATTTTAAAATTTGGATATCTCTTACAGGAATCGCTTTTTAACCTCTTATGACTAGAACAGCACCATTTATTGGTCCACATTTGAACTTTTTTTTTCTTTCGCGTAACAAATTCCTATTGCTTCACGTATACTCAGATGAAATATCAGGTCTTTCTAACCTCTGGCTCTTTTTTACAGCCTTTTGAAAGTGCAACTTTAATTATAATCATCGTGCATAATAGCAAAATACTAGCATCGCCAATTGTCGTGACGACCGAATATTCCAAATACTAAATTCTCTCTCTTAAACGTTTTGTAAAAAGTATGACAAACTGAAATTCCAATAATTCGTTACATAAATTTAATAACACAATTTCATTTGCTTCAATACAATCTCTATAATGATTTTTTTTTCATACGTCATGTCTGTCAATTCTATGCCAAAAAAGTTTAGTTGGCTTACTAAGTTTGATAAGAAAGCATTATTGAAATAACTCTTCGAACCATAAATCTTATAAAATTCCATATTACATTAATATATATTAATAATAAAATGGGTAAATTTATACGTAATTATTTTAAGTTATTGATATTAATAATTTCGGTGGACATGGTTTTGATCACTCCATATAGCAAGAAATTCAAAAAGAAGTAGAGGGCTTATGGTTGGAACTAAAAATTTTAATTACAATTCAAAAATCTTATATTTTCGATTAAATAAATATTTGCACAAGTGCACACACATATATTTTTATCCATAAAAATTATGCTTATCAATTTATACTGTTTCTTAAAATTAATTGCCATTTTGAAATATAATTTTCCCGCTATTTAAATAATTAATTTTAATGAATATCTCAAAATAATTTTTGATATCTAATATAATATTGAATTATCCTTTTAACTTTTTTTTAAAAAAAATGTCGGTTTTTTAACTGTATTATGACCAATAATGATTAAAAATATTTTAAAATACAATCATTAAGAAATAATTGAATATTTCTCACTGTGCTAAAACACTACATTGAAGAAAGTTTCTATTTCTAAGAATATATGTAAGATAATCCTTATTTTTAACAAAGAAATAATAAATTCAGCAAAATTATTGTTCCTGAAAATTTTATTAAAATATTCATTTTTATTGTATTGTATAGCATAATTTTTGTTTTTCTTCTAAATGTCAAAAGCAAATTATATTACTCCATAAAAACAAATTCTTAAAAAAAAATTAGTTTATCTTGAAGAGGAAACAATAATAACAACAATGAAAATTTTATTTATCTTTAAATAATAATTGTTACGCCTGTGAGACGAATATTTTTTTTAGTGACTATAACATTAATAGAATAATTAATTACTTTCTGGAGTTTTCCAGAAGTAATTTTAGTTTGATTATTTCTAATTTGCAAGCATTATTATATGCCACTGAAATTACCATTGAACTCATAGACTTGTATCAAACTAGCATTTGCATGTATCCATGCAATTCAGACAGAGAAATCATGTTTACACTCCTTTCAAGTAATGGTTTCTATCTCCAAGTCTCACTTACCCATTCGAATATTGAGTTACAGTGTGATTGTAATGTGAAATTAGGGCATATTGCCCTATTTCTGTGCAATCTGACCAATTGTACTAAATCCTACGGCGTGTGGATATTGCAATATTCTCAACTATAATATCTATCTGAATTAGGCTATAAGCTGTCTATTCAGTTGGAATCTCTTTCCCTAATGAGAGTATGAACAAGCTGGTGTTTATATATATATATTGCATCTGCAAAAGAAAAAACATGTTTCTAACGATTTTTAAAAATATAAACGTTTTCAATTTAAATGCAAAGAAATCAGAAAAATTATTTAAATAAGTTTAATATTATTGATTTAGAAATTGGCTTTCTGCTGAAGATATTTCAAATTGCTCAAAATATTATATTAATTAGAATAATTATATATTCATACAGATATACTCTCAGGGGATTCATAAATCATACTAACATTACTTATATGCTTAAATTACTTTTGCATTCAAAGCGCAAGAATAGTGTTCTTTTTATCAGTAATAAATGTTATACCTTAGGGAGGAAATTGCTCAGTAAAAAACAGTTAGATCATTTCATTTCCAAAGGGTTATTCATAAAAATACTTTATTATTACAACAACTTAATACAAACAACTTCCTTTATGTATAATAAAGAATTAAGAAGACTAACCTTTTCGAGAAAAATGGTATAAATAAAATAACTCTATTAATATTACTTGCAAAGGGCTATAAAATTTTAATTTCAATAAAAAATTCACTTTTTCCAAAAAAAATACACTAGCATCATTGATGAAAATGAAAACAACATGATTGATGAATAAAAGAATAGATATCATGGTTCAAGTAATTAACATTTGACATCACTAGTAATTATTTCTAAGAAACTAGACATAAGCATATGAATAAATTTATATTACTGCAATAGAATATAATATATAGTTAAAGTAATCAACATTCGACGTCGCTTGTACTCGTTATAATTAAAAAAAATCAAGATATAAGCTTATGAATAAATTTATATTCTGACCTTACTGACAGCGTATATACCTTATCTTTTGTATTGTTCAATACGTCAATGCGGAAAAGATGTTTCATTCTCATACCGAAATAAACTATTTAAATTTTAAAATAATCCAATCTTCACGTTTAACAACTAAATAAATTTTGCCTTAAATTCATAAATATATGATATTTCCCTGCGCATTTGGAAAAATGCCTAATAAGGATATATCAAGCAAAAGTGCATATAGTTAAAAATACAATGGTATTTTATTAGTAAAATAACCAGACCAAATTATGAATGCATGTTATTTATTACGCTATAAATCTAGTCTAGACGAAATCAGGGAATTCTTATAAACATTATTTGAAAGTAATGATAAATGTATTTGATCAGATATGAAAGGTTGTTTTTAACAGCTCCTAATATTTCTTAATAAGGCTTCAAAAAGCTTTTTTATAACTGCTTTCCTTTCTAAATATTATTGGTAAATAGCCTTTCAAAGTTAAAAAGAGCTGAAAGTACACATAAATATTTCAAGTTATTATCAATTTAAGTTGTGAGCATGAAATTTGTGTGTATTTGAATAAATATAAGGATTTTCTTAATCTGATTTGTTTGAGAATTCATGAATTTTATATTTTTCTGCATAAAATAATACTTCATCTTTAAATAATAATATAAATAATAATTACTTAAATTGTGAATTTATTAAAAAAATATGTTGTAGCTAAGCTCTAAAATATTTAAATTTCCGCAATCGCAAGTAATTCATAATTCAAACGAATTTTTCTGATTGCATGCATTATGAATGTAGAAGAAACATTCGGTTATTTTAATTTCTCCAAAATAATATTAACATAATATTCTGTATTGTACTCAAGAATTGTGTCTTTTTTAGTGTGGCAAATTATGTGCAACACTAGTATAGGATTGATATTTGTGAATTTGTAAAAATTTAATTTTGTAATATCAAGATGATTAAGCTGTTTAATCATCTTGTTATTCTGAAGGAAGACTCCTAAAGTTTAAAAAAAAATTATCTATCCATAGGATTTTTATACTTTGGTCAACTATATTCATTGAAATCCTGAAAAACCTGGAATGAGAAAAAACTTAATGTATAAAGTAATTTAATCGAAATTCGTTTCATCAAACGGAATAAAATAGCGTTCAAACTGACAGGGGAAAAAAATTTTTCTTTAAATTCTGAGCAATAAATTTATTGAATGTTCCAAAATATTGATTCCATTGCTAAGAAAGGTATATTAAGACAATAATTTAAATTTAAGCTGTTAAAAACAACATTTCATATCTGATCAAATACAGTTATCATTACTTTCAAATAATGTTAAAAGAATTCCCTGATTTCATCTAGATAAATTAGCTTAAGATATCCAACTTTTTTCAGGTAATTTTGATTTTGTTAGGTAATTACCAGATATTATATTTGTGAGAAAAACTTATTATTTGAAACTTGTAATTTATGATATAGGAAAATTTTTAACATGATTCAAAATAAAGTTTTCCTTAACATTGTAAAAACATTAAGCTTTGCATTTAACTTAGTTAAAAAGAGGTATTTTATTTGGCCATCTTAAGTTTTGGGCGAGATTTAAATTGTGCAATGATGAAAACGAAAACCTCAGAGCTTACAAACGTGTATAAATCAAAAGATTTTAGACATCATTTTATGGAAATGAATACTTATTTTAGAACAAAATGTTAAGGAGGTCACAAATAAAAAAAATTTAAAAAGCATTATTTGCACTTTCCGTCAATATATTAACTTGTTTGAAATTTATGCGAAATCATTAAAATTTCCCTTGTAATATTTGGCATAAAAATATATTTTAATGAAAAGAAAACACAGAAAGACGTTAAAAGTATAATCAAAGCTTAAATATTACATTTCAAAAAAAAGTAGATCTAAAATAGGAAAATGGTTGTAGGACAATTGCATTATTAACACTCTTAAAAATTTAATATAATGTAACATATTTAAAATTTTAACTTTATCCAAGCTTATGTTAGATTTTAAAGTCATTACTCCGCGGAAGCAGTTTGCTTAATGGTTAATATTTGCGATATTTCATGTAAACTGTCGAAATATTGGTGGAAAAATATTTCACAGAAAAAGCTTTAAAAGTTACTCGGACACACCTTGTTCCCCGTCAGAATGATAATCTTTTTCATTTTTTGAAATATTTTTATTTTAAGTTTAATAAAATTCGAAATCTTATAGTTTTCCCCATTTTGATGACATTGTAAAATTTGTTCAAAACTTTTTTAAAGCAAAATCTCAAGCCCATTTATGATTTGGTAAGCAACCGAGATAAAATAAATCTTTCCTCTGCATAGTATTTAAAGCCAGTTTGAACCCTAGCAAATTTAATGTATTAATTACTTTTACGTTGTGCCTTTTAGCGTTGCAAAATGTTGCATGTATTTTGGTTAGTAAACTAACTCTAACTCATGAGTCAAACACACGTAAATACGCTTTATTAAAAAATCCTCTGTTAGATGTAAATTGAATTTGTTTTTTTTATTATTATAATCTCATTTATCTCTGTCTCATTTTCAAATAATTCTAATTTTGAAAGAATGTCTCTTTTGCTTATGTTGCATGTTTTCATATTAAGCGTAAGACAAACAAACAGATTTATAAGAAAATTTTACCCTATGGAATGACGTAACACATCTTTATAAACCAACTAAATAACGTAAAACTATATATTTTTTCTATAACAGTTAAGAATGGAATTGTACTTGATATTTAATAGTTTAACGAATTTTTTATCAAATGACAATATTTTACTTAAACATTAAATTAGTATTTTCATTATTTTAACCTTGCATAAATTTTTCATAAATAAAACAAAATTATTTTGGTTGAACGAACACTAAAACCTCTTATCAAACAATGCGAGTTTTTGTCTTTTTCTAACAATAGCAATATCATTTTAAATCTACTCTATTATTACCTCCTTTATTATCCTAAAGTTCGACATAATCCACTATCGCACAGAAAGCAGACAACAATTTTATCGACACATATTTGACCGAACAATTATTCCGGAAAAACATGTACATATCCTACGAAATATATATCGGCAATTCTTCACCAGAAGTACCCGAGCCGGCGAACTTTACGGGAATCGATTAATATTTCTGGGAACGGATAGCGTTACATCCGAAAGGATCGGGAACAAAATTCTGCATTGACAAATGATAAAAATTATCCTCCTTCAAAGATTTTTGATTGGCCCTTTTCATATCTCACTTCGGAATGTCTTTTCATTAGGCAATAGCAACTTCCCGGAGAACACGGGTCACAAGAGAATTTAATTGCCTTCGATCGAATCTACGCTCACCAATTTCATTTTCCTGCCTTGAACTATTTCAATCACAGTTACCACGAGACAAAACTTTAACAGCGTGGGGACGCGAGATTCATCCTCCCCCCTCCCCCATCGCTTAGCCAAGATTCAGTAATAGAGCCATTACTCTTACCATAGGAAGCGAGTTGTTCGATTCGAAATTACGAGCCTTTGCTGCAACACTTTTAACCGCTAGCTTGATTAGCAACGCCGTATTACAAGGCGTCTCCGACACTTATTACAATATCGGTGAAATTTACAAGCCGGATGGACCATCTCAATCTTCTTTAAGTGCCTGGCAGTGATTGCACGCTAAGTATGGCTTAGCAATGCGGTTTTATTATTAGCAAAACCTCTTTATCGTCCACGAGTTCATTACGGGCACACTGACAAGGTAATATCTCCTGGCCGTGCTAAACCAGCCTTAAAAATCTAATAGAAATGATAAAAATTTATTGAAAACAAACTCTCCTACGATGAATTGCTGACGTCCACTTTTCCAGCATAATTCAAAACTCGGAACACTTTTCCCCCGACTTCGTTAGGTTCTGGAACAAAAAAATATTTCATTTACGGTCCGCAACCGTCACTTTTACGGTCTTGACTTCGTTAGTATTAACTTCTTATCTCGTTGGCGTTAGAAGGACGCTAGATAAAAAGGCTATAGATGCTTCAGTGCTGAGTGAGTGACAAATTCTCTCGTTTTTGAATCTGTGCATATTGAAAGAATGTTTCATTAGATCACAAATGCTTGCCCATTTCCTCTCATGAATGTAGATAATTTTTCTTTCTCTTAGATATATTGTCATGTGTGGTATAAAAAAGATATATTCTTCCTAAACCTTTCGTGTGTTAGTGAAATTTCTTTCCTATACTCTAGGAGATTAGATTCTTATCCTTAGAGAGATGGATTTATATTTTAAACTAATATTATTTATTAGAGGAAAGTTCAATGGCCGTTTTTTAAATACTGTTTTTGATCCAGAAGTTGTTTCAAAGTAAATATAAAATAATTTATTTGAGATTTCGTCAGAAATTTCATTGGAGCTCCTTAACACGCATTCCTTTTTATTCCTTACGTTTATTAAGGTATTTTTGTTCTGGTATTTTTACGAGTTTTAAATACTACTTACAGTATTACAGTAAAGTAGGAATCTTTCAGATTTTCACTTTAAAATATTAATTTTAACAAGAATTTTGAGAATAAATAGACATAAAAGAATTAAATAAGCTATGAACTATTAATAATTTCTTAAAAGGAGATTTTTAAATAACTTGCTTGTTACACTAGAATAAATTGTATCAAACTTGGTGCAAACTTCCCTACTAACTTAATGATGAATAATTCTGGAAGTTTTCAAAAAACGTTAGAATCAGATAGTCAGTTTGTTGAATTCTATACAGAAGTTCATCCAAAATTAATAAGTACACGTAATCTTTTCTCCATGAATTTTTTTTTTATTTTTTAACTTAAGTGGGTTTTATTTTCATTTATTTAAATATAAATATTATAGGATTTCTTGGCACTAAGATAATTGTAAACTTACGATCCAGTTCTTATTGAACTTGAGAATTCAATTTAAACCTAAGCCAGCAATAATATTTATTATGTATGTCATATCTAATTTTAAGATTAAGATATCATTAGAATAGTCAATATTTTGAAGCAATTATTAAGGATATCAATTCTGACTTTAGATTTTAATTGTTTATATAAATTAATTCTTTATTCTAAGTGTATCCTTAGATTACGTTTACTTTAAAACCATATCTCATTATGTATGTATCAACAAACATACAATTATTAATCTTTTCAATTTTTGACGATTTTAATCACAGTTATTTCAAACAGACAGAAGTATGTCTGGGAAATTACAATTATTGTATACACAAAGACTATGAGATGAAAACAGATAATAACAGCATTAAGTATCGATACGTAGGGGTATCCTAAAGTTTAATTATTACTAAGAAATAAACGAGATATCTGGATAAAATTTGTTCTGCATATTAAATCCTTCTTATGTTTATAATACTATAAATTATTGTATAAATTATATATTTGTTTGGCTTCACAAAGCCATAGATTGAAGTAACCTCATAATGGAAAGATAGAGTTCAATCTGCTGGGTTCTAGGATATGACAGCATTCGAAATGTCAACGTCGGGAGAAATGTGCATCTCTGTAGTGAAGTCTTAAGAATAATTGCATAGCAAAAATTAAGTTTCTAACTCAATTATTCTTAGTAATAAAAATTACTTATCTCTAGCAATTTTTTTGGTAATAAAAATTAATTAAATTTTAGTTAGACTTTATAATATTCAATTAAAATTTTACGATACTGCGGTTTACTACATTCTACAGCTTCCTAAATCCAAAAAAATCAACATTAATAGCTGTAATTTACATTACGTACATGAAATTCAATTAATATAGAAAAGAAATATTGTCAGATATTTCGGATATTTCTCAGTAATAATTAAATACTTCGAAATACCCCTAGAATGCCTAATTTCTATTGAGTGCAATGCAATAAGTCATAAATATTTAATTTTAAAATTCTATAATAATTTAATAAGAGACGATAGAAAGAATGTTTCATCTGATGTAACATTTCACTATTTACGACACTTCTATCACATCCAACATTCTTTATTGTCATGTAACACTAAATTTAGTGAGATTGTACGTAGTGAATCTGTCTAATTAAGATATTATTGTACGAAAGTAATGATAATTACACACATATGGCTAGAAGGATGGCTTGCTTGGAAAGTTCTATCCTTATTGAGATCTATGTAAACTATTTGCACATTCATTCGAATGACAATTTTATTTGCAGAGGATTTTTTTTCCGTATACTTCACAGTTCTGCTTTCCAGCAAAAAAAAAAAAGTTCCTCACGAAACTTTTTAATAATTTTTTCACGTTCCATTAACTATATCCTGATTTTAATTTGTTTAAGTAATGAATGAGAATGATTACTTATGAAAAAATTCTGTGATTGTAGAATCGCTAAAAAAAATTTAAAATATTGTAAACAACAAACTCATCATTTTTCAAATAATTTTTGCAGGCAGTTTTTTTAGCTATGAGAAATAGAATATTGCATGGAATAAGCACACATATAAACAACTTATTTATTTTTTCTTGAAAATTTCATTCAAAAAACCCTGTAATTAAATTTGGAACAGAAAAAAAATCAATATGCTTTAGTCTGAAGGATATTTTGATCAGTCTTGAGAAATTAAAAGTAAAATATAATACTTGTTTACTGTTATATTATATTTTATGCGTAGTTTAGTTTACGAATTAAAAGAGTAAGAGTATCTACAAATTTATGCAACTGTGAATAAAAATTGACTCAAGTTGGTTAGTTATAAATAAGAATTTATTATTTTTCTAATTTTATTTAAATGTACAAAAAGAAAAGAATTTGCTTTTTTAAGAAAGAATTTAAGAATTTTTCAAGGTTTCAAGTCCTCCCATTGGCGTGGTGGGGAAGTGTGGAGAAGAAAGTACCAATTCAAGTGTAGTCTCCGACACTTGACCGAAGTTCAAAATTAAGAGGTCTATCTGCAATGGTCCTCGTGTTGATTCTAAGGGAGACGTTAATAAATAATCACCTCTCTATCAATTTAAACATAGAATAAAAACGATAAAATGAAATAATTTATCAACATTTTTATTATTTCAATTTAAAGCTGAAGGTTAAATACGTAGGTATTTTAATTTCTGGATAATCAATCGAAGAAACAGGAGAAATCCTAACTTGCTAGCGATTTCATAAAAAGTTATAAATTTACCCACCAAAAATAAGAAACTTTGCAACCTAGAAAGTTGTTAAGTTATTCTAATGCAAGATTAATTTGAATTTATCTAACCAGAAAAAAAGAGAGTGAAAAAAAAACAATTTTAAATAAAGATTAAGAGAAAAACATTTATTTATATACAAACTGAAAAACACTTTTTTTATAACATATTGTAATATCAGTATTTTATTTAAAAATAAGTTTAAAGCGATGATAGAAAATAATTAAAATCACTAATTCATGTAGAAATATAAAGTAAAACCTATTATCATCTTATAAGTAATCGATTGTAAATGCTAAATATATATACATCCTAGAAACAATACGCTAATTTATCTTTGAAATCCATTTGAGCAATTACAACGTAAAAAAAAAGTGCATTTGATAGATCACATCGTAAATAAATAAAATTATAACCTTTATTACTACAATCGTGGAAGCTTTGAAATATGAAAGAGCCAAATTAAGGAAAGAAAAAACACATTAAGTACCATTCTCTAAAACTCCTTCATGTCAAAAGAGATAATTCAATTTATGCTTTCTCTCCATCAAACAGCATTTAGCTCAGTTTTCCTGTTCTTTACTTTTCATCCAAGAAATTATTAATCTTAATGTAAAGATAGTTAATGTCATAAATGCCAGGCAACTCAAATTCTTTCTTATATCAATTAAATATTTGCATCTTAAATTCCATCTCGAATCGCTCAAAGCATAAAATGCAATTTGAAGTTCTTAAAATAGCATTTCTTAAATCAAGTGCTTAGTTAATGTCTTTGGAACATTGAATTATTCTGTTCGAGACAAATTATCACATGTGAGCGTTCCCTCTGTGGTTCAAACGCACCGTGATAATTCTTAACTGAACAATTACGGTGACACCGGAAACATACTCGAAGACATTAATGCGTATGTTTTTTATTACGAAAACTCACTAATGATACGTAAATGTAATTTATGCAAGAGCGTAACACACACGTCTGCGTTTTCTTACGGAGAAGAAAATTAATGCTCCCTTCTATGTTCTTTCGTTATACTACTATCTAAACTTCCCAATTGACGACGCCGTTCGTAAAATTTAATCACATTAATTATCCGGTTGAGATTTTAAGGTAAGGTTATTTATTTCCCTGATTCTTTTCGTAGTAATTTTGGATCTTTATAAAAACGTTTCACGTCTATTTCATTTAATGTTTTGCTCGAGAAATTTATAAAAAGAGAAGCCCTTTAATAGATACTTTCTTACTCGTTTACTTTTAATATTCCGTTTCCGGTTTTCCCTCTTCTCCCATTTCAAAGATAGAAGCGGAACGTCTCTCCGCTCTAGTCTGATTAATGATACATTACTTCAAAAGTTCCTATCGTATTGATTTCTGCTTTGTTTATGATTATATCAGCTTCGTAAAAGAGTATATACGTTGACAGTGTCTGGTAATAATTAAATGATAGGTGTGTCCTTTGGGAATATAATTTAGATTTGAGTAATAAATTTCTCATTCAAATAAAATTTTATTCCGCAAAACTGTTTTTTACCAATACTAATAATAATCAAATAAAAGTGAAAATAAAGTTTATTGATTTTTTTTCTTTGTTCTTTATACATAGCTTTCCGGACACATAAACTTTCTTTATCTTTTTATCAATCAAAATTAAACATTAATGTAATTTATTATTACAAGTAAACTGCGAAGTCCTCTTTTTTTACGTCTGAGCATTTGGTGCTATAAATTCATTCCAATGCTTCATTATTTTTGAATTTAAAATAAAAAAAAGTACATTTTCATTAGGTTTTTACTTATTTATTTATAATTACTATTCATGCGAGGAATATAAAAATAAATTTACCAAAATTAATACATCGTCAATACATTTCTTTTTCGCAGGTCTTATAGGTATTTACTTATAGTCATGAGTGTGTACAATAGAGTTGTGAACTCATAGAAGTTCAAAATCATTTCTTCTTTCAATAAAATAAATGATATTTCATGCGACGCGTAAAATTACTTAAACTAACTTAACCCTGTATTATTTGGAAGTCACGACTCGATAATGAGATGCAACAATAATATTCGCACTAGAAAAACAAAACGAAAATTACATACTTTTTTTTTAATACGCGTGACTAACATTTTGTTTTTCACATAATTTTGTTTCAATAGATAGTAAATTTGGTAAAGGTAAAAATTCTTAATTAAAAGCAGCTAGTTTTCATTCTAAATTCAAATCATTACTTTTTGGTTTATCTTCTTTTGAAATTCCCATTGTTTTTATTCTCTTAAAGAAATTAATTATGCAAAAGCTTAATTCAATTGGAATTATAGCCTACAATATGAGTTGTCTCCATTTTCGACCGATATACAGCAGTACAAAAAAAAATTAGTACACCTTAATAAATACCCAATTTCCGTTGTAGCTCGACAAAATTAGTATCAATGTTAACGGCTTGAAATGAAACAAATTAGAGTGTAAAAGGAATAATTTTACTAAGTAAACTAACATAGATAACTAACTTCTAAGAAATTCTCATTACGGAACCAGAATTTTTGAAAAATTTTGGTAGAGAAAGATTTAAATAGCCAATGATCTAGAATTTATTAGAATATAAACTTTAGTTCCAGAGATATATGAAAAAAGTAATAGGGAGCTATATATTAGATTACTTCGAGCAAATTTGATTGATAATATTGTTCCTCTTTTTTAAAAAATCATAATAAGGTAATCGATAATTAAAATATATAAACTGATATACGGTTCTTCAAACACTGTGTATGAAGAATCATTATTTCCAAATTCAACATTTCCGGAGCATTGGAAGTTTTGGACGTATAGACAACATCCAAATATAAGACATGAGAAATCCAAATATATATATAAAAAAAAATATGGTATGTTACAAAAAAAAAATTTTTGGAACAATATTTAATAATTCATATTTTTCATGTTTTTTTTCTATTTTTTAATGTTTTTATAATTGGAAAAAAAATTTATCCGGTGAAGCAAAAAGCTTTGAAACATACTTAGTTAAAAACGTTAATCGTCAAATGTTCGAGATATGTGTTTAACACTTGCGAAACGTTTTCTTAAGTCCCTGTAATTCAAAATCTTTCAAGCAGAATTGCTCGAAATTTCAAAATTAGATTTTTTTTTCATACATGATGGGAAATTAGATGCGGTGAAAAATCGACATATGTTAACAAGATTGTCCCATTTCTTGACGATGGTTCTTTATAATTTATGACAGAAGTAAGAAGTGACTGAAAACTGAATCAGTAGTAATACTTAAGAATTATGTATATATATATTAGTTTTACCATATCTTAGCATGCAGAAGTCTCATCAAGATACAAATGTTTTTACTTCACCTCATACTGAAATGTATGCATATTTTAATAACCATAATTTATTTCCTGATTTTTTTCACAATTTCAATTTCTGTTTTAAGTATTTACTGTGATCTTTCTGCAAAATTATTTTGCTACACTGATAGATTTTCCCCCTAATCTGTTGAACTATAATACAACTCAACTAGAATATCGTACAAGAACCATTATCTTATTTTTTTACTTTGATTCTTTGTTTTATTCATTGAATGCTTCTTTGATAAATACAGAGAGTTAAAAATAATTAAGAAAATTTTCCCAAAATAAGTAAAACTAAATTTCTAGAACCAGAAATAAGGAATTTCTCAAGTTATTACTATTGAATCCCATACATATATCGCGTACAACAGGAATCTTGCTCATAAACACATATATATTACAATCGTAAGTTAATTTGGCTAATGTACAAAAACAATAACATTCTATTTTTTATTAAAAGCCACTGAAAGAGTATGTATTGATATAATGAATTATATAATAGAAATTTAATGCATCATTTTACTAAGAGAAATATTTGATCATTAGAAAGATTTAACATGATTATTTATCTTATTAGCTATTAAATGCTTTGTTATAAATTTTATGCCGAAGAAGTAATAAATTAGCAATTTATAAGAGAACGCTTAAATTTTAATCAGTTCCGTCACACATACAGCCCTCTCAATACAAAATATTAAGACTTCGTCAACATGTTGCGGCAGAAAATATGCTCTAGCTCTTAATCTTCTTTAACTAAAAAAAAAAACTTTTATCTATGTAGAATATCTTACTGTACTTAAACTTGAATAAGTGCTTGTTTATAATGCCAAGCGTTATAGAATAGTGAGAGCGATTATTTACAGCTCATTTATCAAGCAATAATGCTAATGAAGTAAATTTTGATACTTTAAACAAACGGTATGTTCACACACACATTTGTCATATTTAAATAAAAAATACACCATGAATACATACGAAAAGTATTTTACAGTGAAACGCTTAAAAAAAATACGATTGTATTTATTTATCAGTCCATGAATTTCATCAGAAAATCAATTATAAGAATTTTAGTATTTTGATTTAAAAAGAAATACTACTTTACATTTGTATATAAACTAGATACTGAAGTTATAATCATAGGATAACTTTTCGTTAAATAGTATGTATAACATTACATATGTGTACAAAATGTACATCAATGAGACAAATATTTTTTAATAAAATTGTTTGTAAAACTCATTAATTTTAGAATAATTAATAGCTAAATAATTTGGAACATAAAATGAATGCCAGGAAATTCATACTAAAAGCTAGCAAAAAACACTTTAATTTCGCTCTTATTACTCTTTGATAATTAAAACTTTTAAGTGTGTTATATATATGTAACTAACTCCCATACATAATTTTATCACATACTCTTTAATGTTTTTTATAATTTTTTTCTCGTATAGATTTATTGACTTCAATCTTATAAACAGACGACTTAAAAGAAATAGATTTTCAACAAAATGCAAAAAAAATGTTTCAAAAATTTAATTATTCTTGGAAGAATCTAAACCATGTTTTGAATAAAAAGGTAGCATGATAAAATAAAACAAGTTTTCTATGCGTTACGTCAAATTTTGTAGAGCAAAAAAAAAAAAAAAACGCAAGTAAAAATATACTAAAAAATTGCTTTCTACGTTCTTTTCCGAATAAAAATTGCTTTCTTCCTTACTTTTTTACTCTTATTTTACCATACTAACATCTCCTCCCTTTTTTCTTTTATCTTTTCAATTTTCCTCCTTTTTAATTTTATTTGCTCGCACATAGTTTTCTTGGCTGTTTTACTTTACCCCATAAACTCTGCTATTGAACTAAACATTCACAAAGCCTCCGAAGTGGACAAAATACGCGAATACATATATTAATAGCTACACATATCTTGTTATTAATTTTATGAAAGAAAAGTTTTAAAAAGGTAGTAATTAAAATTAGTGATTAAATCAACAATGCCATTCTTAGCATTTGAATTTATTAATCCCGAAAGGAGCAGATTTGAACTAAAACAAAACCACTTCATATTGCGTTCTGCTTTTTAACGCATTCAGATATCTATAAAGCAAAGGATTTTTATATACTTTCATGTAATAAAATTTTTATGCTCTTCAAACAATCTATATAGATAGATAATCATAAGAATAAAGTGAAGTATTACTGAATAATTTCTAAAGTTTCTTTTATTTTGTACGCACTTTTTAATAGTAGTAAAGGATAAAAGAAACCATAGAAAATTAACTATCAGAAAAAGAGGGCTTATTTAATAATGCAAAATAAATATAAAGATGGTAGTTATCATTTAATAAATTACTGTTGTAGTCAAAATAAGTATTTTCATTAATTTTAGAAACATTTTCGTTGTCAATGAAGAACTTTGGCTTAAAAAACTACTACGTAGAAAAATTAACTGTCTGGAAAATAAAAAGAATATTAATTTAAAAATATACCCTGAGAAAAGAAAGAAATATAATTATAATTCAGGTGATTCTCATATTAAGCTAAAGCTCCTTGTTTTTAATTTATTACTCAATAACTTCTGTTATTTAGTCCCGTTATAATTTTCATGGGGAAAAAACCTTAAATACGATATACTTATTGTTAAGCTTTTAAAAGTTTTCTTTACACTTATTTAATTAATTACTTTGACTAAGTTTTAAGCAATAAATCTGGTTTTTTCCTACTTGTTTTTAAATATTTTATTCATACCTACATTCTTTTTCGTTTAATTTTTATCATGTTTCATTATTTGTAACAACAGCCTTCGTAAGTCAAAATAATAAACTACGTTTTAGCAAAAATAGTTTTCCAAAATGTTCATTTATTTATTAAAATAATTTTTGTAACTCTGGTGAAGGCTTTGATTAATTGATTCCAATGAATGTAGATGAAATTAAACTATCTATGCAAAAAGTAAAAACAAATATTTTTAAATATATCTAAATAAGTATACAGCTTTAGTTTCTTTTGTAAAATATTTCTTTTATTATAAAAACTCATTCACTATTTTTATTACAAATTTTTCTGAAGTAATAAGACTTGACTTAAACATGAATTTAAATAGAAATCACAAATTTCATTCAGAATTTTTATTACTGTTGAACGATAATTGTTAAATCGAATAATTCTTAATTTGAACGAATATTAGTGGTTCAGTAACTCACAATTGCTTATAACTCAAAAATATTTGGAAAAGAATAAAATATTATACACATACTACCTTTTAATTTAATTTTCCTACATATTTCTTAAGTTCAGAATAATAGTAATTTTTCAATTTTTCATTCGCTTTCTAATAAATAATCAAATACAATTCAAACTGACTTGTAATATTTTTTTCATACTGTTTCTTAAAGAAAATAAAATAAGATTAAAAGTTTGCTTATGATAAATGTCATTTTTTTTGTGTAATAAAACAAATTTGATTCTGTAAAAATAATCGATAAAGTACTGCTTTAGTATTCGTGACTTAAATTGTTTGAGCTATTTTTCCCAACCATTGTTATATTGACAGATATACAGTTTTAAACTAATTATTATTATTTATTTATTGTTCTGAGACTAGAATTTAAGGCTTTTGACTAGTATAGTTATAAACAATAATTAAGAACTCACTCTCAACTAGCTCATTATATTTTTTTCAGAGTTTGAAAAACTTGTTGTTATACATATTCTTCGGGAAAATAATCATTTACAGTTATCTCATTTATCAGCCTCAAAAACCTATAATTTTTTTTTTTTTTTTTTGCTCTTATAAGTTGTTATCATCAAAGGCACATAACGTTTTTAAAATCTAGAGTTGGCACTGTGTATAATTTTACCTTCTGAAATCTCGATAAATCAATATATTTAGCCACACGTAAACCAGTATTGTTTCAGTACTTAAAAATCCAGAAAAATTAAATAACTTATTAATTTACACACACATATACATATTTCCTACCATAACATTTGTAATCTCTTTGAAATAAATACTAAAAAAACGCTTATATATCATATATATTATCAGACTATATGCATTGCATTCTTCAATGGCTAATTCATTAAAAAGGTGATTAAAAACGAAAAATAATACTCCATCTATTTATTTCCTCTTTAAGAACCCTTAATACTGTTTTAATTTCTATATTCCTTAAGTTTTATAGCATTCACTATAATTTGAACTATTTTTCTTGTAATAAATTTCTGTGTTGTATATACTTAATAACGAATTGCTGCGCAGTCTTATATTTAAAATTTGAATAGTTTAGTATTATACCATACACACATTCTTATTATGGATGTCTGCTTCTTAATTGTTTTAAGTAAAACGTAATGCTCTTGAAGCACTAAAGGCCTTGTATATTTTGACAACATTATATTATACTAAGTATCCCTTGAAGTGTCCTTGATGTATTGCATTAACTTTAATTGAATTTAGCAAATTTATATGGATGTCACTGTGTAACAACGCCCATAAATTAAAATCTCTCATGACGCTACTAACCCTGTTTCCTATAGTAACAATATCGATTCTGCTACATAATCAAGGTTACATTACTAATGATCTTTCCTCAAAAAGGCTTTATTAAATAAGTAGTGCTTCATATGTAACAAGCAATCTTTCGCATTCGATTACCACAAAATGAATTGCTGGAGAAGACAATGTAATAAAAGACTTAAGTCTTAACCTGTAATTTCATACTCATTAGCAGTCAATAGAAGGGTTGTGAGTTAATTTCCAACTCTCTCATTAACTTTATTATTGATAGTGATTTTAACACTCAGCAACAGATGTATCTTAATGCAAATACCCCTTTCCCTAAATAGTTACGACTCCTTGATGTGCCTTCAGTCAACTGTACATAAAATCCAAGCGGAAACTGAAGTTGAAGTCGAATCTCCATTCTCTTTGATAGAATAGTGGCAATTAACAACCACCGTTAATGAGTAGTGCTTCAACAAAACGTAGAATTAAACACATGTAATGATAACTTCGCAAAGCATCTTTAGAATCCCCTTTACAACGGTATGTCCGTGTTTGACGGTGGTCTGCCTTGATGGCAATGACTTAAGGCCCCGTTTCGTGCCTTCATGGAGTTAATTGCCTATCCTGTCAAACATTTCAAACCGAAACAAACATTTCAACTGCTTCGCTATTCTGGACACGATCGTCAAAGTGTTTGGTTACGGAAATGATCTTAGCGGCAGTCAAGCACTTGATTTGGTTGGTGGGTCGAATTAGGCAAATACGTGGATCTAATGATCCGTCGAGAATCAAGCAATTGTATGCGCAAGCACGGTCGCTGTTTTTGTACTGGGATAACCGCCGCCGGAAACGACGATTAACCTTTATACCCTTGTAACTATTTTGCTCTGAGTTCGAACATTTAATTATAGGGATTCGAAATTATTGTATTCCATTATCTTTGGGCTTAATTAGAAAGGCAACCTTTCCCTTGATTAGTATCCTTTCGTCAATACCATGGAATGTAGGACTAGTCTGTGGAAACCTTCTTACTTATCTGGAGTTACAAAATGTGTTTTAATTTGTGTGAAATAAATTAAGATTATGGGATGTGTGCACTTTTCCGAAAATTCCCAGAAGCATTCTGAACAAAATTGCTATGTTTACAAGAGAGACTGAATTTCAAATTTAGTACATTTCGAGTCCACAAGCTTAGGTTTAATTTACGCATTGTGTTTGTTTGAGTACAAGCAATAAAAATCTTGTAGTAAATAAATCTAACAAAATTCATTATGGAATATCTAAGAAAACAAATGAAGCAGACTTTGTCGAACATTAAAGAAGCCATTTGTAACAAATTTTACAGACAGAGAGAAAATACTTTAGTGAATCGTAAGTTTATGATTGTTTTTTAGTGTCAGACAATAGTGTTAACTTTTCTAAAATTACTTAATTCGGTCTATTCCTACCGTATCCATTAAATTTCATAAAAAAAAAATTTCCTAGATGCAAGTAAGGTAAAAAAGTGTGACTTGTTAAGATATATTATTGTGATCAGTGCACATTTTAAGTAGAATTTTCATGATTAGAAAATGTAATTTTTAAAGTAAGGAATTCGAAATTAATAGAAATTAGTTATAATATCAGAAATATTAAGCAACTTAAATAGAGAATTTTTATTTAATTTTTTTTTGCTTAATGTTGCTTGTAACTTTATTTTTTGTACTTAACTAAAATTAAATTTAGATGACAATTTTTATTTCTCTGTTTATTTCTATTTCCACTACAATTAACTATTTCATAAACTTATTTCTATTTCCACTAGAATTAAAAATTAACAAAACGAGAATTAGGTGATATCTGTTTGAAAAAGAGAATAACTTTAACTTATTGTGGGGTGGGAGGAAGAAGAACGCTTATGTCTTCAAAAATATTATAAAACAGTAATAAACATTTCATTAATATAATAACATAATACCAAAGGTAGTTAATACGAAATTTTCTTTTGATAATTTCAATCATGTGCATTATAAAATTAAATCAATTAATATGATATTTGAAACACACATCTCATTTTGCATTATACAATATTTATCAGAATGTTTTAAGGCTGATGTTTGCAATTATGTTAAAGTTAGGCAATCATTTAAGTGAATACGAATGGTGTAGAAGATTTGTTTGATTCTAATACAATTGGAAAAAAATCATATATGAAACAAACTTGAGATGTTTATTACCTTAACTCGAATAAAAACAAATTATATTTCGTTTCCATTTAATTGTTATCCATCTCCATTCTTCACTCCTAAAGTATCAAAATCATAAGTTAACATTTTTAATTGTACATAACTAAGCAATTTTATCTGTAACTTTGTTAAACTAATAAAAGTAATTTCGTGTTAAAATAAGAATTGTCTTTCACACTTTTACAAATTAAGCTCAATTATTTGACTGGATGCTACAATGTGTTAATTTTAAAGAATTGCATCTTTATTAAATATAAATTCATCCATTTCCTTTGAAACATAACAACTGTTCTGATAGAGCGAATAAAAGTAACTACACAAAATTCTTTGCTCGAATAATTTTTTATTCAAATGCGAAATGAAAGCTCCCGTTAATCGCATCTTATCCCAGCGCTAATGATGTAATAATTTAAATGGCGCCACTTTTTCCTCCAGAAACTTCAAGGTCATTCATAAGCATTTTTTGTTTAATTGCTCTTTATTAAATAGCTTTGTCTCAAAAATCGTCGAATTGACAGATCTCATTTCAAGTCGATATGAGTCACTGGAGCAAAAGTGGACCGCTTTTATTTTTCCACCGCGTTCATGTCTCAATTTTTTTTTCTGTCCTTTCTCTTTATGTTTTTCCATGCCATTTCGTAATTTTTAATGCAATTTTTTTTCTGTGCAGCTTCCTTTTTTCGCACTATCTAGTTGTCAATGGCAGCAAAATCAATTAACATGCCTCTGCAATTTATCTAATGTTTCTTTCTTTCCCCTTCTCTTTCCAGAGGAACTGATGCAAAAGACATTTACTCCATTCGGTCCCATTCAAGAAATCAGGGTTTTCAAAGATAAAGGCTATGCTTTTGTTAGGTAAGTCATTAAGTTTAATACCGCTTTAGCTCAATGAAGTTTTTCTATTATTCGCCGCGCTTGCATCTTCTCATCGTCTCTCTTAGTGCCTACCCCCACCCCCTTTATTTCCCTCTGCTGATTTTTTTTAACTCACGTGCCTTCCCCTGTGTTTATAAACGCACTCCTCTTTCTATCCTGTTTCGTATTCGCTCATTCAAACGTTGAAATTTTTAACCCACGAATATTTCAGAGAGACAATTAACCCTCGCATCTGATGGGGTCTTTAGTCCCCAGCTTTTCGATAGCCCCCCCCCTCTTTAAATCCAAACGAAAGAATAAAAACGAGTCCCTAGTAAAAGAAGGAGGGGGGCACTTCTTAATTGAAATGGTCCCAGAATGAAATACTCACTCTTCTAGCGGCCTTCTTTCATACGTCTCTTAAATGGTGATGAAACCCTCTCTACCCCGGATAGATGAGTCGACGTCTCTTTGAGCAATATTTGCCGCTTAATTCAGTAGTCGCCATTCTTTTCAACGGTTTTAAAAGATGTTTCTTTTAAGCAGAAAAAGGATGGGAGAGGGAAGTACACAGTCAAAAAAATAATAACTGAAGAAGAAGCTTTCCGGAAGGTGCTTGGTTAACTTCGGATATTGGCCCTGGAGCACTCCGACTCCATAAGAGATTTTGAAGCACCATTACATGGATAATTCTTGAGAGGAGAAAATATACGGCGTTCTTCAAAGTCTAGAGATGAAATTGCGTTTATAATTAAGAGCCTTAAATAATCTTTACGTTTGAAGGAACGGTGTTTTAGTTGCGACCCCGTTCGTGCTTGGAATGAAGTGGGGTAGGAGAGGGATGAACGAGCTGTATTCTGGTGTGTGTATATGAGTACGTCGGAGTGTAGTGTCGGGAAATATGTGTGATAGCAGTTAATTTAGGTCTTCCGGAATTTTCCAGAATGGCTTTATTTTGAAATAGGCTCATCGATGTTGTCCAGCATACCAACCCGTCTAGATGAGTTTATAGTACAAGATTTTGAATAGTATGTTGGATAAAGAAAAGCTTTATTTGATGTTATGTTGATGTATTTAATTTGGTATTCCTATTTTGGCATTAGCAAAAATTCACGGTAAAAATAGTTCTTACTTATTTTGTTTGTAGTAAATATTTTGCTATGTTATTGATTAATTTCTTTAAAACAATTCATTGTTTCTTTGTTGATAAATCAAGCTTCATTATACAAAAGTGGTTAGTGATATAAGTATTTTAAGGGGAAAAAATAAGTTTTGAGAGAAAGTTTGAAAAGAAACACTTATAAAATGTAAGAAAAGTTGAAATAAGAAAACTACAATTTTATTCACAGTATTCACTATTTATTTATTATTTTCTTTTAAACTTTTAGAAAACGTTAATTTTACTACCTTAAAAAATAGTATAAATATGTTACGACTTATATTGTTGTAGTTGAATAAGATAAAAGTGCCAATGAGAATGATCCGAAACTTATTTTTAATAAGTGAAAAAGTTCTTAAAAATTTATTAGTCAATTTGCTAATAATTTATCAGTGAAAATTATTTAATGCTCAATATTTCTCGAAAGTTTTTGTTAGAATACTTTTTCTTAAAATGATCGTAATTCCAATATATATTTTACAAATCTTTGACTTTTGAAAATAAATTTAATAATATCTTGAATTATTATGCCTGAAAACGTTTAATAACTCAACTGATTTCTTACCATTGGTTTTTTTTTTTTTTTTTGTATTTATTGTTATAAAATTATAAATTTTATTGAAAATTCTTATTACACTCACAACAATGTATAAAGAATAAACTAAGAAATAATAAATCTTTTGCTAAACATTTTTATTTTTATTTACTTATTGAAACTAAAAACTCAAAATTTTCATAGAGATGCATATAAATTATAGTAAGAAAATGGATCCCTTTGTTTTCCTTTATAAAATTTAATTTATACACAATATATCTTAAAGCAAAATCCATATATAATATTTTAATTTCGGCCATAACATCTATCTGAACAGCATTATATCCCATTAGACATAAAGTTATTAAATTTTCAAAAAAACGTGACTGGGATTTGTAACACTCAAATGTATCTCAGCATGAGCCTACAGACTAAAAATAAAAATGCTGCTTTGGAAAATTGTGCAAATGCGTCTCTATAACTCAGCAAAATAGGCTTAGTTTTCCTAAAAAAATTGTTCAAAATAATTATGTAAATTACATTTTTTGAGTGTTAAGACTAAAACCACGCAAAGTAATAAATGATTCATTATGTAACTAAGACCATTATTGGTTAAAACTACAATAGTATTTAATATAATTATTCCTCATTTCTATATAATTGCCTTTCTCTCTTTAATTATATGGATTGGATAGTAAATGTCACAGCCGATACCTTATCTACTGCAGTTCCCGGTATATTCATTAACGTATTACGAACTAAATGCTCCATATCACAGTCTGATATCCAAATGGATTTCACAGTCTGTAAATTTTCATATTTTGTTTCAAACTAAATAAAATAAAGGTTAGCTTAACGTTTCTATTTATAGTAATTAACAAGGGTAACAATTTTATTTTCTCCCAGTGTTTGGTTAGAAACGCTTAATGTTTAAAATGTTAAGATATCAAACTAGAAAAGTAAGGGTTTTCTGCAACTATGTATCAAATTTTCAGAATTTTCTTCAGAAAATAAGGTATAAAATAAATAGCTATATTCAAACCCTTCTATCTGCACACAGGTCAATATTTTGTATTTAGCTATTATGAATTATTATTGTTCAGTTACTGACTTGGCATTTCAAACTTGCTGATTGTGTTCAAGAAATACCACCTTAAATAAAAAGTAAATCAAAATGGAAGATATATCCAGAAGAAATATCAATTTGTCCATTTTACCACTTTTTTGTTAACAGGTTTCGAATAACTAACTCAACAGACAGATGAGTAATTGTTTATTTATGTTCAACTGAAAAGCAACATGAGGACTTTTGGCAACAGAATTCGTAATTTTGAACTTCAGTCAAAGAACGAGGGTGACACCTGCAATGGCACCTTCCTCTCCAAACTTCCACAACACGCCATCGGAGGACTTAGAACACTAACAGACTTAACTTGTATCAGTTCCCCTATATGGGAAGTCTTTTGTAGCATCAGAGCTTGAATCCACGACTCGTCGTATTTCCCAGTTAATCTATCTATTTATAATCAACATTAATTAACCTTTTCTTTAAAACATTAATTAACAACATTAATTATCAACATTAATTAACCTTTTCATTAACAAAATACATGCCTTAAACTCTAAATAAAGACAGCTTAACTACAGAATTAAAGAACGGAATTGTGATCAGTTGATGAATTAAAAACTTATCTTCATTTTTAAAATAAAGAACGATTCCACATAGGTTGAGGATACCACCATGAAGAAAAAACGTTTTTGTTTACTGCTAAGGCACATGAGAACTACGTTATAAACTTTAGAGATGTAATGAAAGTGAACCATTGTTTGAGAGAACAAAACCACAATAATAAAAGTACGAGAAAAGTACAAGTTGCGAACCAAATAGATAAGTGGTCTAATAACCATATATTAATCCTGTTTCAACTTTTATAAAAATGAAATGGATTATCTTCTTTTCGCCGCATATATATAAGCTCCTCATGTGTGAGTGATCTTATTTCTCATTTGAACTCTTTTCCAACCAAATATTGTAAATAGAATTACAAAATCCATTTTACTTTATTTTCGCAATTTATTAACTTAAACCAACTTTGATAAATAAACAGGAACTTTCTGAAGGAGGGAAAATCAAAAGAATCATACAAAATGAGATAGCAAACATAATAACAACCTTCACTAATTTCTGTCTCTAAAAAAAATTCAAATATATATTATTTATTCTTCCTGATTATCTTTCGTATTTTTTTTAGTTCAAAGGTTATCACGTCTAAAAGCATTTCGAAACAAAATAGCTTCGTGAGTTATGATAATACAAAAAATTGATTACATAAATAAACTTTTAAAATAAAATAACTTGTTGAATTCAAACTTTCAATTTTATACGCAAGGAAATTAAGCTATTTATATAATACACATTGAGTAAGAACTTTCTGAAGGCAGTAGAATCTATAAAATGAGGGGTAAATCATATAAGATGAGGAAATGAAAATAAGAATGATTTTCAAAAGTTTCTGTCTCTAAAAAATCCAAATATATATTATTTATTAATCCGCATGCTCTGTACTGTTTTTAAATTCAGAGTAAACCGTGTTAATATAGCTCGAAAGATAGTTGGTTGGATATAATTTCTGACAACGAGATCTCCAGGGATATACGAGATGTGGATATTAAATAATGATACTGATGCTGCTACAGAAGTATGCATGCTTCACACTCCAGCAACCAACAACAGTTTAGCATGAAACCTTCTCTTTCAAATGCAGTACATCTTGTATCAGTAAACAATTCCATTTAGCCGTACCCTTTGTTCGCGTTAGTTATGTTTCTTGTTTCGCTGGAAAAATGATAAGTGAAATAATAGAGCAAAGAAGTATTATGTAATTTCACATGAAACTTGGAAAAACCGCTACTGAAACTTATAATTTATTGAAAGAAGTGTATGTGAATGAATATTTAAAGCGTGCTTGTTGTCAATGAATGTTTAATGTGTATTTTAGTGGTTTAAGCGTTTTCAAGATGGACGTTGAAGATGATTCACGCCCAGATCGCCCTCCCACGTGAAAAACGAATGACAATATCGAAAATTTCTGTAATCTGATTCGATCTGACAGTCAGTTCAGTATTCATACGATTTCTGAGACTGTAGGAATTGACAAAGAATCCACACGGCAAATTTTACATGACAATTTTAACATGTAAAAAATGTGTTCCAAAATGGTGCCTAAAATTCTCACATTTGAACAACAAGAAGCTCGCAAAAATGCTTCCACTGACACTTTGAATGCCATCAAAAATAACAAAAGCTTGGTTGATTAAAACTTGGAAAGGTTAATTACGCGTGACGAATCGCGGTTTTTTACTTATGATCCTCAAACGAAGCGCCCATCCTCACCAAGAGCCAAAAAAGTTCGAATGAGCAAACCAAAATTCTAAGCAATGAATATTGTATTTTTTGATATTTATGGGATTGTGTACCTTTACTGAGTTCCTGAAGATCAAACTATTAATCACATTCTTGCTGAATTCCGTGAAAGAATATGTAAAAAATGATCCGACTTGTGGAAGGACAAATCATTCCGCATTGTCTGTCAAGAGGTTTCTAAATCAAGTACAGCATCCAATTTTAAACCATCTAACTTACCGAATTTTGCGTCATGCAACTTCTATCTGTTTCTTAAAATGAAATCTGCATTAAAAGGAACATGATTTGAGTCCCCTGAAGCTGTGAAAGAGAAAGCGGCAAACGTCCTGAAAGAGTTGACACAAGAAGACTTCCAGCTCTGTTTCAAACAATAGAAGATTCGCATGGAGCATTGTAGGAATAGAGTAGGAATGTATATTAAAGGTGATAATAAGTAAATATGTATGAGATCAAAATAAAATATTTTACACTATCCGTCTTGTTATCTAATAGCCATAACTTGTATTGTACCAAAACGCAAGGTAAATGTTGTTCGAAAGAAAATTGCTTCATAAGTTATGATGAACCAAATATTGATAATAAATAAATTGCCAAAATAAAAGAACTTATTAAATTAAAACTTTCGATTTTATAAACAAGTAGATTAATTTATTTACATAATAAATTCGTCAAGTTAAAAACTGTCTGAAGTCTTAAGGGCGAAGATACATACGCCGTATTACACATTATTGGTTACACACACACATTGGTCATTGATTGGTTGTTATTGGTTATTACACATACATGCCATTATTGCCATTATTATTATTATACACACACATGTTGCTGTCATTGACATTGGTTACAAGTTGCTGACACATTGGCTGGTCATGCCACATATTGTTATTGGCTACACACATTGCTTGACACACACACACATACTATTGACACACACACACATTGCCATTGGTTGTTGTTGCTGGTTACATTATTTAAAGAGTTACTGTTGTTGACACACACACACACATCATTGCCACACAGCACACACACACACACACTGGCACACACACGTACACACACACATCAATATTACATATTATTATTGTTGTTATTGCTGTTGCTGTCAATACTGGTCATTGCATTGTCATTACTGGTTGGTTACTGATATAGTTACATTGCCGACACACACATGCCATTAATAGTCACATGGTCATCGTCGTCAGACACACACACACACACACACACACACATTGTCATGTCACGTCATCGTCGCCATTGACACACACACACACAAGGCCGTCATTGGTTACTGTTGGTTAGGTACACACAATATTATTACATTGTCATTACTGGTCATTGTATTTGTCATATTAATACACACACATACACTGGGCTGGCCATTGTCATTATCATTGGCTACTGACACAGTCAATAGTCATGGCTGACACATTGGTTGGTTACTGGTTGCCACACACACACACACACATTGGCTGGCTGCCATTACAGAGCTGACATTGCTGGCGTTATTGCTGGCTGGTTGTTACTATTGCTGTATTACACGTATCATTGCCACACATTGGTTACTGGTTACTGGACACGTTATTGTTGGTTGCTGGTTGCTGTTGTTGTTGATACATATGGTTGTATTATTACATATTATTTACTGTTGTTTATTTATTGACACACATTACTGGCTTGGCTGGTCATTATTACACATATTGAGCACATAATGTTGAAGACATTATTACATTAATTGGCTATTGAATACAGCACACACACACACATGTCATTGCTGTCATTATACACACACATATATTATAATATTATTACTGTCATTACACACACACACACATTATACAGTTGTTATTATTATTATTACACATTGCTGGTCATTGCCACAGTTACACACACACACATTATTTGATAATACATAATATTATGTATTGCCAAATATTGACAATATATTACAACATTGGACACATTTCAATACAGTTACACACACACATTATTGTCATTATTATTGACATGCACAGAAGCTGGCCACATAATATTGGGATTGGTCAATATTATCATTTAGTAGTTTATGTATGCTGTTGCTGCTGGTTATTATTACTGTATATTATTATTGCCATTGCTGCTGTCACGTATCATCACGTCATCAATACATTACGGCCACATGTATAGACACGTACTACTATCATTGTAGCTACGGATATGATAATATTGTTGACATGGTCATTACACACATTGGTCATCATCATCATCATTACTGTAGCTGTCACGCATTGACATTACTACTACGAGGCTTTATCAACATACACACACACACACACACACACACACACTGTCATGTTACAGGATATCGTTTGTCATATCGACAGTCATTACTGTCATTATTTACAATATGTAAAGAATGTTGACATTGGATGTTGGCTACTTACCAAATGACATTATTACTGTCATCATTTCACGTCATCATCAGTCATCATTTACCGCTTATCACGGTCATTGATGCATTTTATATCATTATATATATATAGGACATATATATATATATATATATATATATATATATATATATATACATATATATATATATATATATATATATATATATATATATATATATATATAAATTCTTCTGCCCC